>PISX010010800.1:0-68513 GCA_004024625.1 Mellivora capensis | reverse complement strand
TGAGGGAAATTGGGGGGGAGATGAACCATGAGAGACTATGGACTCTGAAAAACAACCTGAGGGTTTTGAAGGGGCGGGGGGTGGGAGGTTGGGGGAGCCAGGTGGTGGGTATTGTGGAGGGCACGCATTGCATGGAGCACTGGGTGTGGTGTAAAACTATGAACTCTGTTACGCTGAAAAGAAATTAAAAAAAAAAAAATCAGTGACTAAAATAATCACTACACACACACACACACACACACACACACACAAAAAGACAGAAGGTGCTTGGCAAAAGAGATGAACAAATCAATGGAACAAAGTGGAGAGCCCAGAAAAAGATCCACACACACACACACACGCAAAGGCAATTCAATGGGAAGGAGAGTCTTCAACTAATGGAACCGAATGATGGGACATCCACATGAAAAAACAAACAAACGAAAAGAATAAAAACAAACTTTTCACACCTTTCACAAAACTAAACGTAAAATGCAAAACTACTTAAAGATAACATAAGAAAAAATGTAGGGATCCTTGGATTTGGCAATGACTTTTCAGATACAAAACCAAAAGCATGATCTACGAAAGAAAAAACTGATGAGAGGCACTTTGTTAAAATTAAACTTCTCTGTAAAAGACACTCTTAAGAGAATGAAAAGACCAGTCACAGAGTAGAGAAAATATCTGCAAAACACATCCATGGTAAAGGACTTAAAACAAAAAATAAAATATAAAGATGTCTTAGTAACAATAAAAAATCAAACCTAATTTAAAAATGAGAAAAGGGTGCCTGGGAGGCCCAGTCGGTTAAGCATCTGCCTTTGGCTCAGGTCCTGGGATTGAACCCTACACTGGGCCCCCTGCTCAGCGAGGAGCCTGCTTTTCCCTCTCCCACTGCCTGCTGCTACCTCTGCTTGTGCTTGTGCTGCTAAATAAATAAATAGAATCTTTAAAAAAAAAAAACAAAACTGAAAAGATGCTCAACATTGTATGTCATTAGGAAAATGCAAATTTAAACAAGGTACTATTACATATCGCGTAGAATATAAAAAATCCAAAACACTAGTAATACCAAATAAATGCTAGCAAGGATGTGGGGCAACAGAACTCTCATTCACTGTTGGTCAGAATGCAAAATGGGAGACATTTTGTAAGACAGCTTGGGAGTTTCTCACAGAACTAAACATACTCTCACCATAAGATCAGTAATTGTGCTCCTTCATATTTACCCAAAAGAGCTTAAAACTTGTGTCCACACAAACACCTGCACACGGATGTTTACAGCAGCTTTATTCTCTGAAGTGCCAAAACTTGGAAGCAATCCACATTTCCTTCAGTAGGTGAACAGGTACACTGTGCCACATCCACACAATGGATTATTCGGCAGTTAAAAAGATGAATTATTAAGCCACAAGACTTGAAGAATCTTAAATGCGTATGGCCAAGTGAAAGATCAGTCTGAAAGTCTAAACACTATATGCTTCCAACTATATGGCATTCTGGAAAAGGTAAAAGTTAACCAGCATTTTTATTTTTTATTTATTTTTTAGGTCATCTCTATACCCAATGCAGGGCTAGAACTCACAACCCTGAGATCAAGAGTCAGATGCCCAAGCAACTGAGCTAGCCAGGTGCCTCTGAAAAGGTAAAACTCTAGACAGTAAAAAGATCCGGGGCTGCAGGGGTGAGGGAGGCGGGTGCAGACAGAGAAGAAGAAACAAATAGTTGAGGTACAGGAGTTTTCAAGGCAATGAATCTAGGCTGTAAGATACAGATAGTAGGTAAATAACATTATACCTTTGTCAAAACCCACAGAACTATAGAAAGAAGAGTGAACCCTAATGTAAACCATGGACTTTAGTTAATACTGTATCAATGCTGGTTCATCAGCTGTAACACATGTACCACAACAATGCAAGACATTAATAATAGGAGATACTGAAATTAGAAGAAAAACAGCTTCTCTTTGTACTCAGGGGTATTTCCTATCTGAACCCAGGTAAAGTACAAATCTCCCAAAAGGCCAGAAGTTGTGAGATCACAAGAAGTGTTAGAACACAGGAAAAGAAATGAGCAAACCAGACAAGTTGCAGGCAATTTAAGAACCACTAACCATTAGAGAAGCAGTGACATCACTTAAAATTAAAACTTTAATTTTAAGTTTAAAAGTTTAAAAGTTTAGCTACTTTACTAACTAGCTGCATTCAGGGATGGCAAACAAAGACTAATTCAAAATAACCTGGGAATTAATCATTTAAGACTTACCAAAAATCCAAATATTAGTAGCTTTAACACTATGAAAATTACATAGAATTTTGGAAAGATCGAAGTTCTCTAAGCCGTCAAGAAGTAAAACACTCTTTCCCAAATACATGGACTTATAAGATCACTATGTACTATCTCCACGACAGAAGCAGAATCCCCAGGAACCATCATTCTGTAATGATGAGAAGTACTAAGAGGGCACATGAAATTTATGATCTCTGCCCTGAAACACGTACCATTTCATCGAGACAAAAAAACAAAATAGTTAAGCACTAACCTGCATACTACATAGGTTGAAAGACATAGAAAGTTAGTACGAGCCCATGTATGTATGTGTTTCCAACCATTCTTGAAAACCAATGGACAAAAGAGATGAATAAATGCCTCTGTATATCCCGCAAATATTCCTTAAATATTTATCATGCAACTCCAGCTCTGCTCTAAGACCTGGGGACACAGTCATGAAAAGGAAAGACAAAGTCTCTGCTTTTAAGGAGCATATGTTCTAATGCAGAAATGAGAAAATAAACATGTAAACAAACAAACATGATATTAATGAATAGTGATCAAAGCTAAAAAGAAAACAGGACACCGTAAAGGTGTGAGTGACAAATGGGATGTACTTTAACTTGGATGAACCAGGAAAGACACTTATAGAACAATGACATCTGAGCTGAGATCCAAATGACACAAAGGAGCTAGCCACAGGAAGTGTGGGAAGAGTGTTCCGGCCCAAGGGATCAGCATGTGTGCAAAAATGTCCTTGAAGCTCTTCCCTCCAGCCCCTGCCCTCAAATCTCTGACCCAGCTAGGTGGGGACATAATCTAGGACTTGTCTCCCAAAACTCATTCTAAATCTTTATTTGGTAACTAAATTATTCAAGCTTGAGAAATTAAAAACATATGCTAACAAGATCTTCCCACCATCTACAGAGAGATCATCTTAAAAGCAGCATGAAATAGTAACACTGAAATTCTAAGGAACTTCTGTTCTAATATTTTAATCAATTTTATATCTAACTCCTTTGTTGAATTTATATACCTGTTTGACATATTTATGAAGAGACAAAAAAAACCCTACATTCTGTAAATTTATTCATCCATCTAACAAATATTTGAGCGCCTAATTACACTCTGTTCCAGCTGATTTCTTCTCTTTATCTCTTTTTTCCCCTCAATTTAACACCAATTATAATCTATGTAGGCTTTTAGTTCGTTTTTCGGACTTAATTTCTTGAGCTATTTAAAGGAATTATCTAGTTCAGAGTTCTCAACACTGGTCACACATTAGAATCACTTAAGGAACTTTTTTTTTTTAAGATTTTATTTATTTATTTGACACAGAGAGAGAGAGATCATAAGTAGGCAGAGAGGCAGGCAGAGAGAGAGGGGAAATCAGGCTCCCTGCTGAGCAGAGAGCCCGATGCGGGGCTCGATCCCAGGACCCTGAGATCATGGCCTGAGCCGAAGGCAGAGGCTTAACCCACTGAGCCACTAAGGCACCCCCTCACCTGAGGAACTTTAAAACAAAAAGCCCAAAGGGTACCTGGCTGGTTCAGTCACTGGAGCGTGCAGGTCTTGATCTCAGGGTTGTGAGTTCAAGTCCCATGTTGGGTATAGAGATTACTTTAAAAAAAAAGAAAAAGCCCAAGCCCTAGTTTGTGATTAATTTGTTTAAATGTTTAAAGAAATTTGATGTTAAATGTTGTAAGACTAGTTAAATAACAAAAAAAGATATTTACATAATATTTCTTGCTCTCAAGTTCTGAACAAAGAACTTACTAATAATCAATAACTCAGTAGGCCAACATTTTATTTAAATGATAATTTTATGATACTACAAAGAGTGAATTAGAAAATCAAAAGCAAGGAGAAATGAGCATGGTGTGAATATGGGGAAGCAAGAGAAAGCAAGAAAGTATGTGACCGTGAAGCGAATGCTTAGCTCCGAGATCAAAGGCTTAAAGAGAAAGATTAAAATCTAAAAAGAAAGAAAAGAAAGATCCCAGTGCACTCAAGGAAAGAGAAGTCCCCCAACATCCCTCCTGCTTTTTCCAGTATAAACACATAGCTGGGCCGCCTTACCACATCCTGGTTGGTACTGACTTTATCAACTTTTCTATTAAAGCCAAACCTGACCTGGTAGATGGGCTGTGTGCCAAGTGAATCAGTTGTATAACTTACTGTGTAATGGCTGAAACTGAGAAACTGGGATAAAAGTATCAAGTGGCTCTAAGGATTGCCAAAGAGCCAAGAATCAAACGATTACCATGTACACACAAGACAAACGAGGCAGAGGACTGCTCAGTACAGAAGTAACTCAGAGTGTTACACTGTGGCATCAGGAGGCCCAGACCCAGAAGATTCCTGGAGTTCCCATCATGGACATTTCTAACCATAGGGACAATACTGAGCAAATGCCAGATGATGACGGAGCCCCTCGCTTCTATTTCTTAATAGAGTTCCTCAGCCCTCCTTTACCAAACTTTTCCTATTGCCAGTTCATACAAGCGATATGCTGTGGCATGAATTATTCCACTCACTCATTTCCTCCATTCTGAGCTACGGTTAAAGACACTCACTTTTTGATGTTTTGAAACTGATGTTTTGTACCATTTTACATTTTGTTGCATCTTTTTATAAATCAGATGACCGCTCACACGCAAAAAAAAAAAAAAAAAAGGAAAGGAAAGAAAAGGTCAAAAGGGAGGACAACAACAACAAAAAAACACTTCTTTTTTGCCAGGACCCCTCCTTACCAAGTGCCAATCAGATAAACTTTGTCTGATGTTACATCTCCTCTAATCATCAAGGAAAGTAGTTCACGTAAGAAAACTTCTCTATAAAATGAGATGTAGCCTCACATTCCATATTTGGCTAATTAGAATTTTATTATGATGTCTGTCTCAAACTGATGCGGAAGATAACGGAATCTTGTCATCAAGACATGGCATCGAACTAAGAACCCACAGGGTAAGCACTCAGCTCCTGTGACACGAAGATGGCTCCTGGGGGGTGGGGGACCCTGGGCAACAGTGGCTGACCTGCTGGCCTGAGGCTACCTGCCAACTGTCACTCTTCCCTCTTCCTCCTCTGTCAGCTGCTATCTCTAGCCGCCATCAACAAAGTCCACCTCAAACAATCAGTTCCCTCTGGTCCCATTTACCGTAGCTAAGCTACAGGCCAGGAGTCCAGATCACCAGCCCTGTGGGAATTTCTTCCAAGGTAAGAGGTGGCCCTATTGGTGAAATTAGGCTCCAAGGTATGCGGACATTGTGCCATCTTCTGCGCTATTCTTAATGTTCTGATTGTCCCATTCCCCCCAGTTCTCACCTGTGGCCTCTGGAAAGGAACGTGTTACAGTAGGATTTTCAAGGACTGACACGTGTGGGTCAGGAGATCCGACCCCTACGAGCTGGGTGGCTTTAGAGGAAGTCATCACACCTCAGGCCTCAATTTCCTTATCTGCAAGCCAGGAAAATGGACTAGAGTCTTTTCAGACAAGCCCGCAGAGATCACGTAGATAAGTACCACCTCATTATACTAACAAGCAAACAGAAGCCCAGAGGCGAGTGATTTGCCCCAAGTCAGATGCAAGCAAGTGGAGAGCAGAGCCGAAGACGGGGCCCACATCTACAGGTCACAGCTAATCAGCCAGCACAGTACAAAGAGATCTGAGCAGCTGCTCATTCTTCCTCTTTTCCCTTCTGTTCATCAGAATGCATGCTCCCTGAGAACAAGGACATGCAGGACCCGCTTCCAGTGTCAAAATTCCCAATTCACCCAATTAGAACAGGGAGGAGCCTCAAGGACTTACTCCCCACGGTTCTTTCACCTACGGTACCTGCTTACAGTCACCGTCCTGAGAGCTCCCGCCTTCACGTCTCATGGAAAAGGTCATCATGTGCCTACCCGGAGTGCCAACGATGCCACAGGTTCCGGAGAGGATCTGGTGCAGAGAAGTTCGAAGGAGGCAGACTAGCTCAGCGCAGAAACAAACTGTCTACCAAGGAAAACTACCCCACGGGGGACTGAGTCACTTTGAAATACGTTCAAGTGTGTGGGAAAATGTTTTTTCAAGAGCCAGTGGACTGACCAGTCACCTGGTACCTACAAGATCACAGGCATTCTGACAAGAGTGGCCTGACTGCAGTGTAGACCAGGGGCCAGAAAAAGACAAGGAAGGTGCAAGGAGATCGGGTGAGAAGCTTCTAGGGCGCGATGGCGAAGGAGCACTGCAACGGTACGAGAAGAGATGGAGAGAAGTAGATGGACTCAAGAGATTTAGGAAGCGAAATCCACAGGACTTGGTGTAACAGACTAGATTTTGGAAAGGTGACAGAGAGGAGCTGACTTCTGGTTTCCCGACTCCCAGCTAGATGGATGGAGAAGTGTTTACTGAGAGAGGCAATAGAACAAGAAAGCTGGTTTTCAGCAGAGGAGGTGCTCAGGAATTCCGTCTTGAACCTGATGAGTCTGAGGGGCCACAGACACATCCAAGAAGAAAGGTTAGCAAGTCCGATATACAGGACTGGTGCCCAGGAGACATTTGGGCCTGAGACAGGAAACTGCCTTACCTGCTGACAGGTGGCCATGAAGCTGCATGAAGGGTCATCTAGGGAAAGGAGGGAACACGAAGCTGAGCCCATAACCAGCATTCAGTGGCTACCAGGAGCATGACTTTGCACAGGAGACACACCAGAGAGGTAGAAGAAAAACAGGAAGCAATGCAGAGCATTTGGTCTACTGAGATGTCGAATAAGGAGACAGAGAAAGGTCTGGGGCGCTGACTTACAAACAGTTAGCTTTGGTAAGAACTCTTTAGTGGGACGACAGGGCCTGAAGGGTGGAAGGTGAGAAAGTCAAGTCAACCCCTGAGCACTGGCTGCGATGTGCAACAGTGACAGGGCAATACCTAGAGGTGGGACCGTCAAGTGGGAGAGGATCAAACAGGAGCGGATGATGGGAACGAGTGCAGGGGAGAGGATCCTCGCAGGCTCCTGGAAGGGCGGGAGGGCATGGACTCCAGAGTGGACACTGAACCCGAGGAGGAAGGAGAGCCCCTCCCCGTACAGGCGAGGAGGAGAAGGGTACAAATACAAGAATGGGATCGTGATCAGCAGGATGGAGGAGGTCCCGTGGGATGGCTGCGAATTTTTCTGTACGACTGGAGATGAAGTCGTATGTTGAGATGGAAGAGGAAGACTATGTGTGATGTCAACAGCACACCCATGTAAATGGGTCTAATTTATCTGTTATGCCACTTTCTCCCCCTGCTACCAATACCTTATGTCCCGCTCACCTATTAGTTGGCTGTCAACCCTAAGGATTTTTCTAAGCCGACAAAGTATGATGTTGCCACCGCCTGTGCCCCAGGTGACCCTTCCCCACCTGCCATGCCTGCATTTTGATCACCTACCTCTTTTGCATTACTTTCTCCTCCTCTGAATTTCTCATTACATCTCATAAACATGACTTTTTAAGTAGTCTCCTGCCACCAGTCGGCTCCACGAGATATGACCATGCAACTTAATGCTGTAAAAATGACTGCAGCTCTACCATGAAGACAGCATCAACGTGGACCCCTCAATGTATGCAGTGTCCAAGGAGCAACCTGCAGCCCCACCCCATCTCCCTTTCTACCGTCCTAGTCTCATTCCAAAATGTGAACAAGACACCTATGTAGAAATAAACCCCGACAGCAAGCTCTCCACTCATTTCTGCCACGGAACTGTGACTTACAAAATGTCTCTCTGACGGAAACACAAATTGCAAATAACCTTTATCTCCAGGTCCCACCTAGAAGATCAATACCACTTTACACAGAACAGCTGTTCCATGTATTTTCCTTCTATGTATGCAGGGGTCACGTTCATTAACACTACAAATTGGACATTATATTCAGAAGTGTCAGAGCCTTGAAAGAACACGGAACTGCTGGCATTCTAGCCACTTTCCCAGTTTGCTCTCTCCCTACCTCTAAGTCCTACTTTAGAACTGCTATTTTGAGATTTCTATTTTCTGAAGCTGCTTTGACCAAAGGCATTCTGTCAGCTCAGAGTGAGAAAGATGGCAGGGCTAGTAAGTCTGAGAAAATGCTAGTGTTAGGCCGAAAGGAAGCCTGAAGAAGTCCAAAGGTGGACAAGCTAAAGAGACTTCCGTGCTTTGAGATTCTTTAAGTCTGTGTGCCTTTTCTTCTTCCAATGACCTCTCTCCTCATCATGTGTCCTTAGTTAACAAAAGGTTTCTCGATCAGAGAATTCACTCTGTGCTCTCCTTCAGACACTCCATTCAATTTACACCTTTTATCACAGTGGTTTAACATCACCGTGCAAGAGTACAGTACACCTTCGTCCAGACACCCCTACATATTACAAAGGATATGGCCACACCGCAGAGGATCCAGACATAAACACTTTTAAGGCCAGAGTTTGGGAGATGGATCTGAATGCAAATATCAAAAAGGAACTAGCTGGTTAACCCAAAAAAAGAAAAAAACATATCACGACTTGAAGTCATCAAAAAACAAGAAATTTAAACTCTTTCAAAATTTTAGGTACCTACAGAGCCAAAACTTTCTAAACACTGAAACCAGCTACTAAATCCCAATCCTTAGAAATTAAACATATACTTTTTGATAGTTTGAGTTCAGACCCAGAGGGATACACAGAACAGATAAAGCTCCTCCTGGCTCTGATTCAAACCTTGGGACATTTTCAAGGCTACGCCTGATGAACCTTTATTGTCAGTAAAATCTTTTCACTTTAAATTCTGTTCTGTAAGTTTACGTCCTACAGTTATCTGCAGGCCAGCTTCAAGATGACCTCACCAAGAGAAGTAGGGCAGCTTTAGAAAAGGAGCTTGGTATGCTTTGTAGTACCGGGACAGAACCAGTAAGAATAGTACAGTCTTTCAGATTTCTCATTCCAGGAGCTTTAGACGAAAGTCAGGCAAAAACTTTAGGTTAAGTGCCTTTCTGACCCGATTCCTGGGTGAGTACGTGCGTTCAGAGATGTGTTCAACGCACAGTCGCTGAGCTTCTAGGCGCAAGGCACTGGGAGGCTTCTGTCAGGCCAGGGCAGCTGCGGTAACGGAGTCGGGTCCTAACAGGGGCTTTTACGTTTAGCTCGAAACCACTTGCCCTGAACTTTCAGGCCTTTTCATTCAATGTGCACGATTTCACAGAAGTGCTTTCTCCAGGCTGCACCTACCAAACCCGAGGCCAAGAGACTCACTGCGAAGTGCAGCGAGGTCCCCGCCGAGGACCCGTCCGGGGTGGGCACGGCCCAGGAAGCCCGCAGGAGAAGCCCGAGGAGAGGCCCCGGAGGGCAAAGGAGGGCAGGCCACCCACGGCCCGGCTCCGGGGAGCCGAGCCCCGGCGCGCACCTTCATGAACTCATCCTTGTCGAAGCAGAGCGTGTCCGGCCCCTTGGGCAGGTTCATCCTACTTCTCTCCATCCCGCCGGCCGCCGCCTCTCAGCGCCGACACTCGAGCGAGGAGGAAAGGTAGGAGGCTGCGCTCCCGAACGCTGCGGGCGCAGCCGCGGCCAGTTTCCACCGCACAGAAGGCACCGCTTCCGCCAACATGGCAGCGCCCGCGCCGCGGCCAATGAACGAGGACGCCGCGGGCCCGCCTCCGCTTGCCGCCGCCAAGAGAGGCGCGCGGACCGCCGCCGCTGAGCCAGCAGGCGGTGCTGCCCCCGTGCGGCGGAGGGCGGCACTACAGTCTCGCGAACGTTCCTGCCGGGCAGCCCCGCGCTGGCGACGCCGGGTGAGCCGGAGAGGGGAGGGCGGGGAGGGTCAGGGGCGCTCCCTCCCCACCCCACCGTTTCCCTCGGAAAACCGGCCTGCGAGGCTCTTCCAGGATCTCCTCCCGAGATTGTTCCGCAGGAAGCATAGCCGCGGCGGGATGCTGGCCCTTTACTTCTGTGGCCGGTCCAGAGTGGGGCGCGTCCGCGTGCGGGTCCTGCGGGCCCGGTGCGCCGCCGCTGCAGCCGCCTGGGCGCGGCGGCCTCTGGGGGAGCCTGGCTTCCGCCCTCACCCCCGGCGCCCCCCGGCCAGCGTGGCTTCTCCTCCGCTGAGCTGGGCTCCAGCGATCTGTAGGGAGGAAGGTGGCCCGCCGGCCGCCTTGGGTCGTCTGGGCAGCTCCCTGCGCCACTTCGGCTCCGCTCCAGGGTGGCCCCCTCCGAGCGCGAGTTTGGGTCCTGAGCGCTCTTAAAGGATCACCTCGCCACCGGCAAGGAGATGTGCGTGCATGCTTCTTTCTAGTGCAAGCGAGAGTGGGCGAAATTGTGTGTTCGTGGCCAGCAGTGGTTCGAGCGCCACACCTGCCCCCAATTTCCGAGCTCCCTCCTCCTCCTGCCATCCACCCCACATTTGTTTTGAGATTTTTCTTTCTTCTTCCCTTGCTCTGTCTCCCACCGTCCTCCCCTTTAGTGGGAATGCCATGGTCAAATGATGATTCATTTCTCTCTCTCTCTCTCTCTCTTTTTTTTTTTTCCTCCTTGAGACTCCGACAACTCGAACCACAGCTCTCACCTCGCACCCTCCACCCTGCAGCCTTGCTGTAACAGACCAGGCCCGGGCAGCCCCTCCCAACGCCGTGTTCTCCTAGAGATAGCATTAACAGGCCTTACCAAGGGATGGGACACAGCAAGACAACAGCTTGCAGAGAGTCTTGCATTCGAGTCTTGCCAAACGGGAGACCGGGCACTTTCTTATAAACGTGAGTCCAGAATCTGAAACAATACTTTCCCTAGCAGTGGGCCTGGCAAAGCCTTGTTGAGGAAAAGGTTCCCAGTCAATACCCAGAGACTATGAGAGGTAGGATGAGAGCTGGAATCTTATCTGGAGAATCAGAATAAATTGCCAGGGGAGCAAGTATGAAAGTGCATTCTATGCCCTGTTGTGGTCGTTTGGATATAGGGAATGAAAGCCTCGTTATTTGGTCTTTGTTTACTTTTATTATGAAAATTTTCAAAATTTCAAAATACACAAAAGTGTGCAAAGCGCCAGGATCCTGGCCCTTCTGAGTACTTATCACTCTGGTTCCCCAACTGGCTGTTTCATAGGTGGTCCTCCTCCTACTGCCCCCGCAGTGCCTGTATTTTTTTTTGGATGGGGGAGGTCTGGAATATATTTTAAAGTAAATCCCAAACATCACATCATTCCCTGCTCCCCAAATACCTTGGTTCACACATCAAAGAAGAAGGAGGAGGAAGAGGAGGGGAAGACTGAGAAGGAGGAGGGATGAAGAAGAGATATTTCCGTACAGGCCCACAATGCCAGAATCAATAGGTTTAATAAGCTATTCTGATTGGCTCTGAGAGGCATGACTTTTAGCCCAGGGCCACACTGTTAATAAGCAACAAGGGCAAATTCAGGCAGCATAAACTGCAAGGCCCACACTCATCACCAAGGCACCTAGAGAGGGGGCAAGGGTGCTGGGCGGACCAAACAAAGTTGTCTGGGAACCCCGCCTGATGAGTGAGTAGTTGGACTGTTTCTTACCTTCATTGTCATTCCATTCTGAAATGATTGCCGGCCTTTGGTAAAGACATGAACCTGAGCTTGTGCAGCCTGGGGTACTGATCTTGGGGATGCTGAAGGGAGTAGGTGCCAACAAAGAATGAAAATCCCTGTTGCCTGTTCTCCTTCCGAGAGTCAGGAGAGAACAGCCAAGAGTCAGTAGGGAACAGTCAAGACCCCATACAGTGCGCTGTATGGAGCCCCCGGCTGTGGCAGTAGCGTGGCCCACCAAAGCCAGGAGCAACAGTCAAAACCCCAGATGCTAATGGAACACCCTGGGGAGGATGAAGGAAAGACAGTCAGGGGAAACCTCCCCAAAGGACATTGCCCTCAGTTTCACCTGGGAGCTGACATTCAGCTGGCACACACCACTTCAGGCACACAAAGTTTGCTGACTAGCCTCTGGCCAGAGCCTGCTGTGTGTCTCCCTGCTACCCTGAGCCCTTACCAGGATCCCTACCATGGCCTTGGGATCCAAGCACTGGGAGGGTAACACGTGACTCTGCAGGGGTCCTCGGGCCAGCTTTTGGTTAGTTAGTTGTCCACGCTGTTAAAGATTTGCCTACTGTTACATGTTTGACTCTCGTCTTTGGTGATGATACCTATTTCATAGGAGATAGGAGCTGGAATCCAGGAAACAGGCTGGAAGATTAAATTAAAAAGTGGGTACAAAGCTTCTAATCAGGGCCAGACATAATCGGCGATCAGCTACATCCCAGTCTCTCCCCTCTTCTCTGATCGGTACTTTCCTTAATGAAGAAAGAGACTTTAAGTTGACTTTTTTTTTTTATCTTCAAGTCTCTCTCTATTCCCTAACTTGCCTCTCTTGCCTTCATTTCATCCTAGAGCTTGTGCCCACGACTTCTTTTCTAAGTAAATATTAACCCCCTTTGACTCTGAATCTCTGGAAAATTCTCAGTTCCCTATTTTTGCTGGCACTGTGACAGGTCCTCATTTCTCCTTCCCACTCTTCTCTATTTATAGTTTTCACATTTTTTTTGGCAGGTTGGCTACAGAACACTCAAAAATTGCAAAGAGAAATATTGTGTTCTGGAAATTCGTATGAGCATTTTTTCCAATAGCATCCTTATGCTCTTCTGATCCTCTCTTGAACTGTTGGACTAAAGCAGCTGACGCTTCCACCAGCAACCAGAGTCATCCTGTTCACTACTGTGGGAACAGAGGGTTTCCATTCTGAACTGCAGACTGAGCCTAAAGTCTGGTGGTCCTTTGGTGCCAGGATAGCAGGTGTGGGGCGGGTGGGACATGGAGGAGAAGCATCATGGTAGAGGTCTCCATTCAATCAGAAAAGCTCACAATGAGCCAACAGGGCCATTTCAACATCTTCTGTAATTTCCTTATATCCTGTTTCATTCCAGAGTGGATTTGAGATCATTTAGTTTGATTCTTAAATATTTCCCATTCCAACTGGAAAACAGACTCATCCTAGGGGCTCCCAAATTCTGCCTCATCTTCCTAATCAGTTAGTATCCCAAGTCAGGTATGATAGTGCCAGAACATTCTTCCATGTGTATTTTATAACAGACTAATATTTTATTAGTTTTTATTCAAACTAATAAGAATGATAAGGGTAAGTTGTTTTTTTTTAAAGCATTATAGGCAAAATCACGAAAGACATTGAAATGAACCTAAAGATAATAGTGTCTTCCAAGGGAAAACAGGTGTTGTCTCATGTACCCTTCTGGGCTGACCAATTCTATGGGATATTCTGTGCCTTTCTTGTCTTTGAGCTATTTTGCAACTCTATAGATTGTACATAATTGATATGGATACAAATGATCTTGTCTAGCGATATGCAAATGAATTTTGTCCACTGGAAGTACAGTTGACCCCCTTTCCTTTGGTAGAAGGCAGTTTTGCATCCATTTGCATTCTATTTGCATATCGATTTGCATCTATCAAAGCACATTTGTTTAAGTATTACTGATTGTGTATGTGTCTGCCTTGAGATTCTTGCTTGAAGTGGTGGTAACATCTTAGTGGTTCCCGTGCTAATGAATGAATGAAATGAAATCCCTTCAGGCGTTCATCTCGTATTTGTAAAATGGTCGTTATTTAATCTTTTCGAGAAAATGATACACTAGCAAACCATGACAGGATTCTGGTAAATGAAAAGTACAGAGAAATCAAATCGGAACGAATTTTAGAATTACCTTCAGTGTGGCCCACGCTGTGCCAGAGGCGGAGAATGAATGAAGCTCGAACACGTGGCATCTGGCCCCCAGGAGGTACAATAATCTGTGTCGACATTGGCCTGACAAATGCATGTGACTTTCCCATCAGTGTTTGCCGGGGGTTCAGTTAACCTTTCTCTTCCAAGCTACCCTCTCTTGTAGTGATACCAACTGTGCCCTTGGTTTCAGCTCCCATTCCCTAGCCGACACCTCTCCCACTGATACACGACTATCTGCTTCTTTCCTACCGACCAGACCCGTATAACTGACTACCTACTCGTGCTATTTCACTGTGATGTCCCACCCGTGCCTCAAAACCCAGCATGTTCAAAACTTGATTCATCGTCATTTCTGAAAGGATGGCTTATATCCTCCTTTGTTTTGTTTCTTTAGAAATGATTCCACCAATGCCAGCGGCATGCACCCGAAACCAGGAATCAATCATACAGCTGAGCCAACCTGCTGTACTTTAAAACACTTGACCACAATCCTCCAGTGGATACTCAACCCTGACTTCAAACTCCCTGTTCTCTCCGGTGGGTTTGCTTTCCCTCTAATGGGTGACCATATCACACCTTCAAGACGCCTCAACAACCGCTATCCCCACCTCTTCTGTACTATGTCCCCTCACTCTCAGCTCCTGTCCTAGGGATGAGGGAGCAGAAGGCAAGCTGAGGACAAGGCAGAAGCTGGCACCCTACACCCACCCTCCATGCCATAAGTGTGACATTCCTCAGGCACTCCTGGCTGCCCTAAAGGAAAAATAATGCTTAACTGATAGAGATCCCAGTCCTGCAGGACAGGAGTCTCCCTCCGTTTACAAATGTCCTAGTGACTTACAAGGAAGGAAGAAGCTTTCTCATCAATAGCCTAACTTCCGGATACCCGTACCTCAGTTTCCGGAAGCCCTAACATCACCCTCCCCTCCATAAAATTGAGGGAGGCTGAGGGGAGGGAAATGTAAATAAAACGGAGTTTCTCCTAAACCCGAAGCCCATTGGCAAGGACGTGTGACAGGAGGAATGTAACATTCCTCCAGGAAACTCCCAACTGTCTTCATGCTAGTGCCTCATTAGAGGCAAAAACAGCCTTGACTTGACAATAGCCAGATTTCCCTTATCCTGAGAGTCTTCTTTAGCATATGACAGTCCTTCTGGACACCCCCTTTGTCCTCACCTTCCTCAGCAACCAGTCAACCACACCTCCATCTGAGCAGCTCTTTGTGCCCACAGGTCTTGTTCCCGTGTTGTAATAAAACCACCATTTGCACCTGAGACATCTCAAGAATCCTTTCTTGGCCATAGGCTCCGGACCTCACCCCGCCGAACCTCACCTGTATTCCAAAACTTCATCACTAGTGTCACACTTCAAGAAAATAAAAGCCCCTTGTGCAGGAATTCCCTTATCTTACCACCATCCAATCAAATCTATACCTACATGTGTATCAGTTTTTAATTTGTTTTTAGACATTTACTCAACAAACATTTAGTCAGTACCTACTACGTGCTCCACACTGCCCTGAGTGTTTGTAAATCTGTGGCGAACGACACAGAGAAGTCCCTGGCATCATGGAATTTACATGGTAATTGGAGAAATGTACAAGAAACACAGAAAGAGTTGAAGACAGAGCAGGGTTATTGAGAAGAGCAGACATCCCCAGCTGGGTCCCCTTCCTTGTGTCTGGGATTTGTTCCCTCCAGCCCTCTCCAGGACTCCGCTCCCAGGGTCAATATCAAGGTTTCTTTCCAATGGATCCTTCCAGTCAGAAGACACACGACCTTTTTCTTGAAAACAAAAGAAAAAACACCAAAACAAAGACTTCCTTTAACCTTCTATCTTCCTACAGCAACCTCCATATTTTTCTCCCCACCTCATTCCCAGCATAGCTTGTAAAATATTTTTCCACACCTGTGGGTGTAGGTTACCACGTCCCCAAAGGTAGTTGAGAAATCTCTATAAAGAATCCTTGCATGCAGATCATTTTAAGGGAGTCCATTTCCAGATCCAAACTCCATGTGTGCTCTGTAGGATAGGTGATATGCCCAAGAATGGGTCTGATATCAGGATACTCCTCTCGCTTCCTGGAAGAGCAAGACACTCCTCTCAGATCTTATTAGAGTGTAGGACTTGGGCTGACACCAAAGTTGAAATACCAGTTTTGTTTCAAATAATGCCCTTCTGTGGGCAGTCCTGGGGCTCTGCCTTTAGGGCTTCCTCTCCTTATTAAGGGTGAAGTTTAACATTGGAAAGGGGATTTGAGCAGATGTTGGAAGTGCTCTGAAATCAGAAATCAGGTTTCGGTTAGTGACACTCATTCCTTCATATTTAAATTAAACTACATATTTTTAGGGACATGATAGTGTAAGGGCCTATTTAGCCAGAGTGATTTCATCTTGAATTAAACAGTCATTTTGGGGTCGCCTGGGTGGCTCAGTTGGTTAAGCAGCTGCCTTCGGCTCAGGTCATGATCCCAGCATCCTGGGATCGAGTCCCACATGGGGCTCCTTGCTCAGCAGGGAGTCTGCTTCTCCCTCTGCCTCTTCCTGCCACTCTGTCTGCCTGTGCTCACTCTGTCTGACAAATAAATAAAATCTTTATAAAACAAAACAAAACAAAACCCAGTCATTTTGTTGTTTATGCAGTAAAAGACTGACCCTGCCACCCCCCACCCCCCAGGAGACTGACTTAAAAGCAAGCCCGGGAAACCAGTCCCAGGTAACAAAGCCCAAATACAAGGGTGGGTCAGGCCAGGTGGAGGTATCCAATCAGTGTCTCCCTAGCTACCAAGGAGTGGGGGTCCCGCCTTTTGGGCGCCAATTCTGACCGAGGCGATAGATAGGCTTTGTTCAAATATCTACTAGGGTAAATTGTAATTCAGTTGGTCACTTATGTGTGACCTACCATGACTGTGCAGCTTTCTCTGTGTGTTACAATCTCATTGGCCACCTGTGCATGGCCAGGCCCAACCACATGGCCTTTGCCCTTAAAAGCTAGTCTGTAAGGCAGAGAGAGGTCGCCCTCTCTATAAGAGGCGTGGCCCCGGTTTGATTCTCGATGCTTGGCATGAAATTAAGCTTTGCTTGACCTTCGCTTTGTATCAGTCTCGCTCCTTTAATCATGGACCCGTTATTGGGGGACCTTTCAATAGGAAAAAGCACAAGTAAGGATTTTAATGGTTTCATTCCATTCCAGTGTGGTTTGGGAAATAAAATAACAGAAAATGAGACTGTTCTGCTTAAAAAAAAAAATCAACTTGTAGCACACAAATGTTATTCCAATGAAGTCAATCCTTTCCTATCTCATTTTCTTTTTAAAGATTTATTTATTTATTTATTTGGCAGAGAGAGAGAGACACACACACAGAGAACACAAGTAGGGGGAACGGGGGAGGGAGAAGCAGGCTTCCTGCTGAGCAGGAATGTGGGCCTTCATCCCAGGACCCTGGGATCATGACCTGAGCCAAAGGCAGCCACTTAGTGACTGAACCACTCAGGTGCCCTCTATCTCATTTTTTAAATGTTTAATATTTTCAACACCTAGTTAATAAAATATACATATACTGTGATGAAAAGTTTATGATTAAAAATTTCAGATGTCCACTTAAAAATGTGCAAGGTGCATGAATTCTCGTAGGGGGGTCTATGCACCATACACGCCTACCACTAGCAAACATGGACATACTCGGTGTCTCTAGGTTTCTGTTTCCTTAGTGCCCTCTTAATCACGTGGTTTCTCTTCCTACCATCCTGGACCTGTACTCTCAATATGTTTCTCTATCTCATCTCTGCACCTTTGAAGAGCTTGATTCTGGGTCTTCTGTAGCTATGTGCTCTCTCAATCAGGGTTTTGCAACCTAGCACTATTGATTCTTGGTGGATGATTCTCTGCTGTGGGGCTGTCCTGTGCACCGCAGGACAGTTAGCAGCATCTCTGGTCTCTAGCCACTAGATGCCAGAAGCAACCCCCCCCACCCAGTTGTGACCACCAAAAATGTCTCTGGATATTGTTCAGTCGGCCCTGGGAGCAAAACCTCCTGCCTCCCAGCCCCAGTTTAAAAACTACTGTTTTAGGGGCGCCTGGGTGGCTCAGTGGGTTAAAGCCTCTGCCTTCGGCTCAGGTCATGATCCCAGGGTCTGGGGATCAAGCCCCGAGTAGGGCTCTCTGCACAGCAGGGAGCCTGCTTCCTCCTCTCTCTCTGCCTGCCTCTCTGCCTACTTGTGATCTCTGTCTGTCAAATAAATAAATAAAATCTTAAAAAAAAAAAAAAAAGAAAACCACTGTTTTAGATAATTCCATTCAACATCATTGGTTTAAGATCTTTGTAGAAGCTGAAGGCTCTGGAGTTACTGTCTCTAATCCTAACCCGCCCTTGGAGCTGAGAATCACATGGCCAGCTGCCTGCAGCATTTCTCCATGAATATGTAACAGGAGTCTTATTTTCACCACGATTTCTAACCTGCTCCCTCCTCAACCTGCTCCTGTCCCGGTCTCCCCATCTTAGTAAACAGCATCCCCACCCCCTATTGGCTAAAGCCTCAGCCCCTGGGATAAATTCCCCCTTTCCCTTATCTCGTATCTAATCCATCAGCAAAACCAACTGATTTGACCTCCAAAGCAGAAGTAGGACTTGATCACTGCTCCTTATATCCACCGCTCCCATTTGAATCCAAACCCTGACATTTTTTTTGCACTTCAGACACTGTTAACAGTCATTGGTCCCACAACTACACCTACACAGACATTTTACAAGAGCGCGAATCACCACCAAATTGCCAAATCCAATGATTAATCCTCAGATCTCAAAGAACTCAACCTGTCAGTCCTATATGACACAGAAGTCCCTCCACTTCTCTGGGAATATTCTATTTTTTTTTTCATCGTGATTTTGGCGCTCCCTTCCTCTTCCACACTGGCCAGTGATGTCTCCTTTCTTGGCTGGGTTCTCTTGAGCTTCCTGACCTTTAAACATCAGTCCTGTGCTCTGGGACTCGGACATTCTGCCTGAGTTTTCTGTTGTGTTAAAAAAAAAAAAATCAGCGGAGTACATTTTAAAGAACCTATTGGCTTTATTCAATGATTCATGAAATGGGCAGCATCTAAGCTAGCAGACTGAAAGGAGCTCGGAGGAGCTGTACAGAACTTTTATAGGCAGAAGGGAGGAGTCACATCAGGCAAACAAGGCAGGTTGGCTGTGGCCGGGTGACTTGCCCACCGGGGATGACAGGGGTCGGAGGGAGTGCGGATCAGGTGGTGTCTTATTGCCTGGGTTCAGATTCCATTTCTGGGACAGCTGAAATCATAATTAAGTCTGGTTTGGGTGACGTGGGGCTTAGCATAAGCAACTCCATTTTGGGCCTCTTGTCTTGTTTTTAATAGTTACTTCGTAACAAATAATAACAAGTTTAGTAACTTTAAACAGCTCAGTTTATTATCTTACCATCTCTAGCTGTCAGGAGGCCAGGCACAGCTTAATCAGGGTCCTCAGCTCTGGGTCTCACTCAGAGGAGGAGAGAAGGCGCCAACCAAGCTGTATTCTCACCTGCAGGCTCCGCCACGGAAGACTCTGCTTCCACACTCACTCAGGTTGTTGGCAGAACTCATTTCCTTGTAGCTGTGTGGCTTGGGGGGGCAGCCCACACTGGGGCGGGGGAGATTCTCCGGGCTGTTAACTTGAGACCATCCTCAGCCCCCAGAGACCGCCTGCGGTTTCCTGCCCTATAACTCTCTCCTCGGGTGATTCCGAACTGGGCTCTTTGCTTCTTCAAGACCAGGAGAGCCTCTCACTCCAATCGGTAAAACAGTCTGATTTAATATAATGAGATCGTAATGGTGACATCCCCTTACCTGGCCAAATTCTACTGGTTAAAAGCAAGTCCTCGGTCCTATCCACACTCCCGTCCACACTCTCGGGACAAACACTAGGGGACAGATACCATGAAGCTGCCTTATCATGTTGCCGAGCACACCTCTGCCCATACTCTCTGCGTCGGTAAGCCCACTTCTCAGAGCTTGAACCCTATGTCCTAGTGATGCTCATATTTATGTCTCCAGCCTGGACCTCACCCCTGAATGCCAAACTCATGTACTCAGCTGCTGGTTTGGCATCCCCATGTGGATTCAACCGCCATCTCCAAAACCATATGCCTGTTTCCCATCAAACTTGCTTTTCCCATCCTAGCAAATGGCAACTTCATTGTTCCAGGGCCTTGGGACCCCCAAATTGTAAAATCATCCCAACTCTTGTCTTTTCCGCACACTCCACACTTAATATATTTACAAATCCTGCATGTTTTGCCTTCAAAATACACCCAGAATCTCACCACTTCTCCCCCACTCCTGCCTCTACCACTCTGGTCCAGGCCAATACCGCCTTTCACCCAGATTGGTGGTCCTCAGCCGGGAGAGTTTTGTGCACCTGCCCTCCCGGGGGACTTTGACAGGGTCTGGACACACTTTTGGTTGTCACAACTTGGGGGTGGGAAAGGGCGCTCCTGGGATCTAGTGGTCAGTGCACAGGACAGCTCCCCATAGCAAAAATTAATGTGGCCCCAAATGCCAGCAGTACAGAAATCTCAATCTACATGAATGCAAGTAGCCTCCCCACCACATAACCCCGTAAGTCCGTTCTGCACACAGTAGCCTGGGTGATTCTTTTTTTTTCTTTCTTTTCTTTTTTTTAAAGATTTTATTTATTTATTTGACAGAGAGAGAGAGAGATCGATCTTATGTAGGCAGAGAGGCAGGCAGCGGGAGAGGGGGAAGCAGGCTCCCTGCTGAGCAGAAAGCTTGATGTGGGCCTCGATCCTAGGACCCTGAGACCATGACCTGAGCTAAAGCCAGAGGCTTAACCCACTCAGCCACCCAGGCGCCCCAATTCTTTTCTAATCTAAATCAAGTCAAGCCTCTTCAAAACCATCCAAGGTCTTCTTGTCTGGCACAAAGTTAAAGGCAAATCTTTACAATGGCCTTCGAGACTTTATGTGATCTGACCCCACTACCTTCCTTACCTACCTCCTACCACTTGCCCTTTTGCTCATTTTTTGAGCAACATTCCAGCATTATTGGTCACCGTGTCATTCTTTTAACACAGCAGATGTGCTCCCACCTTGGGCTTACTGTTTGCTTTGTTTGGGATGCTCTTCTCCAAATAGCACAACTGCTCATTCCTTAATTTCCTCCAAGTCTCTCCTCAAATGAGGGAGACTTCCCTGACACAGCCCTATAGAAAATACCAACCTGCTCCCCTAAACCCCCACACTCCATGTCCACTCACTCAGCTTAGTTTTCTTCCTATCCTGCATCAACTTCTGATATGTATGTATATTTATTTGCTTCATTTTTCACTCAACAACCAAAATGGGAACTCCATGGGGGCAGCAAATTTATCTTGTCTCTTGTTAACTATTCTGTCTTTAGGGTTTAAAACAGTACCTGACACATAGTAGGTGTTCCATAAATATTGGAGAATGATTTGTTTCTATTTTTGCCTTCTCTCCATCCTTTCGCTACACAGCAGCCAGAATGACATTTTAAAAAATGCAAGAGGAAACCCATGACCACCCTCCACCTACCAGTGTAAAACCCTTCAATGGCTTTTCACTGTGCTCAAGCCGAAGCTAATAACCCACAGCCCAGGCCAGATTAAGGTTTCAAGCCCTTAATCACCGAAAAGATGATGGTGTCGTCACTACCAGAGATATTTACTTTTTTTAAAAAAAAGATTAGATCCCAAAGTAAGTGTGCTAAGAGCCTAGCAGTTTCGGATTTCACAAGTTCGGATTTCATAAAGTCTCATTACTCTTCTCACCTTGTGTAAGTTTCATCTTTCCACTGCCCCTTTTTCTCTTTTGTTTCAGGCACTCACCATACTTTGCTGGAATTACCATAACGGCCTTCCAATCTGTTGTTTCATCTCCAGCCATGTGCCCCTTTCTCTCCCCTCCTCACACCAATTCATCTTCTAAACTTATTCCAAGATGATCACTCTAAAATGTGCATCTCATTATGTCCTTCTCCTACAGAAACTTACTCAGTAGCTCCTAAGGACCTGTGGATTTCCCTGGTGTAGTATTTTTACAAGACTCTTTCGTTGCAAGTGGCAGGAATCCAAAGAAAACTGGACTGAACCAAAGGGGAAAAGCAAACAAACAAACCAAACAAAAACAAAAACAAAAACAAAAAACAACAAAGGAACGTCCAGGTTCCTGTAGGGGTGGATACCACGGGAGTTCATGAAAATCAAAGGAAGAGCTGCGGAACTAAAATTTCAAAATCAAGAACTAGGGACTGGAAACTGGCAAAACACTTTTCTCTTTGTCCATGTCTCATGTTTACTCATCTCCATTCGGCTGCTTTCTTCTCTGGTCAGAGTCTCTTCAAGTGTCAGGGAAGATGGCCATTGCCAACTCCTGAAACCCATCCAGCAAGGCCAGCAACTCATCTAAAGAGAGAACCTCCCTTTCCCGTCATTTACATATAAATCCCAGGGAGACTCTGATTGGTCCTATTAGTGTCAGGTGGACCAATCACTGTGTGGCTTTATATGTGTGCCCCTCCTCCCCCAGACTTCATAAAGCACAGGCGAATTTTTTTTAAATTAACATGTAATGTATTATTTGCCCCAAGGGTACAGGTCTGTGAATCATCAGTCTTACACATTTCACAGAACTCACCATATCACATATCCTCCCCAATGACCATAACCCAACCCCCCTCTCCATATCCCCCAATCCTCAGTTTGTTTTGGGAGATTAAGGTCTCTTATAGTTTGTCTCTCTCCCAATCCCATCTTGTTTCATTTCTTTCCCTCCCTACCTCCATGACCCCCTGCCCTGCCTCTCAAATTCCTCATATCAGAAAGATCATATGATAATTGTCTTTCTCTGATTGACTTATTTCACTTAGCATAATACCCTCTAGTTCCATCCAAGTCATTGCAAATGGCAAGATTTCATTTTTGATGGCTACATAGTATTCCACATATATATCACATCTTCTTTATCCATTCATCTGTTGATGGACATCTAGGTTCTTTCCATAGTTTGGCTATTTTGGACATTGCAGCTGTAAACATTCAGGTGCACGCGCCCCTTTGGATCACTACATTTGTATCTTTGGGGTAAATACCCAGTAGTGCGATTGCTGGGTCATGAGGTAGCTCTATTTTCAACTCTTTGAGGAACCTCCATACTGTTTTCCAAAGAAGCACAGGGGAAATTACCCAGAGTGAACGGTGTTCTGTACCCAGAAAGAGGAAGATGAGAAAGCACAGCGGTCAGGCACAACACATAGCCAACAGTTTCCACCATTTACATAATCTCTTCAATTACACTCACCCCCCACTCCTTCCACAGGTTCTGTGCTTGAACCACAGTGAGCCCCTGTGAATTCTTGGATGGCTTTGGCTTTCTCTTACCTGCATCTGGCCACACCTGCTGCTCTCTGTGCCTAAAACCCTATTTGCTGGCTTGTTATACAAAGATAATACCTTCTTCACACATCGTATACCTCATACATCACCTCCTCCAGGAAGTCTTTGTTTGGACTTAGGGGTTTTACTATTATAGGGATAGTAAGACCAACAGACCAGGAGATCACCATGATCTCACCATCGCCATTGAAAATATAACTGGTCACTCACAGATCCCAGAAGGAGGGGCTGGCCCAGCCACCTGGGAGAGGTGGGGGAGGACAAAGGAAAGCACCAGGGTCTGTCAGGATGGGGCTGAGGGTAAGAGGCTTTATTGTGGTTTCTGCAGGAAGGAATGGGGAAAGTGGGGACAGTAGGTTGGGACTGGCTGATTTGAAAACCTTCAGCAGGAGCTGGGTATAACGGCTGTCCCTGGTTGTCTGGTACTTGGCCCTGGGGTGATTCCAACCTTGAGTATGAGTTCCACAAACGAGGTGGTCAGGAATTCAGACTCCGGATTTATTGCTTCGCATTTAAAAACCACACTCCCAGCTGAGTGGTAACTCTCTCTAGGAGCCGACCAACCCTGGAGGGGCAGTCCTTCCAGCATCAGCAAGCACTCATGGTGGTCAAAGCATCAAAATACGGAAAATAAAGGACACGGTTACTCGTCTTCCCTGATTTTTTTTCTTTATAAACTTCTTTTATTTAATTTCAATTAGTTAACATAGAGTGTATCAATAGTTTCTAATGCAGAGTTCAATTATTCTTCCCTGATATTTTTTTTCACCCTCTTCCCCTAAATCAGGTTTCTGTGTCTCTTCCTTCTGATCCCATAATAACCGGTGCGTATTTCTGTCCTTGCAAGGTGACAGCGCCAACAATGGCATCCCAAGTGACAGCATAGCAATGTTTGACCATAGATTCCTTCGAGGGAAGGGAGTGAGAACTTGAAGCCATTTTAATTTCGATGTAATGGATATGTGACCTCATTTGATGCGGGTAGCCTGTAAGACTGCACTTTTAGTCTTTACTCACGTGTCTTAAAAATATTTGTATTCATATTTTTTATTAAAATGATGACAACAAAACTTGAGGTGTGCTATATATCCTGAATTTCCACCATCACATTCACTTATGGAGTCATTGTTCATTTATCCTCATACAGATTGTTGAATACATTTTTTCTCTGCATTATTGTGCCTATCTTCGACCTTCCAAATACACAATTAATCAGGAAAATTTAAACTCTGACTGCTCTTTTAAGAAATTCAGGCCTGTGAATATCTGTGCATAGAAAATCAAAACAATAAGCCTGATTACATAAGGACCCCTCCCACTGCTGGCTGCATGGTGCCTTCTTATCTTTAAATGATGCCTGGGTGTGGATTAGGAAAAGAAGTTCTTTCCTTTGCGTGGTTGCAGCTGTGTGCTGGGCAGACTGCTTGGGGAGCAAAGCACAAGTTGGTTTTTAGCCCGAAGTGTCTCCTTCTGGTAACCCTTAAAACATTAGGCGAAGATGCTGAATGTGCACTATATTGCCCCAATGGGCGTAGCTCGATTCATGTTCCTCCCTGGGATTTTCTCCGGGACCCTATAGCATTATACAATAGCAAGTGAGGGACTAACCCATCACCCTGTAAATTTCTGCTGCCATAATAAAATGTGCATGTTTCTGTTTAGGAATCTGAACATGTATTTGACCTCCTTAGTGATTCAACTTTGAAGCAGAGACTTTTTTCATCTTTTCTTTAAGACTTGGGGTTAAATTAAGGAGTGCCCCGAGATTTTAAGGTAAATTGTCATGAGTCAGCCTTTATCTACAGTTACTTATCTCCATAATCAGATTTTTCTCAAGACACAAAATACATGTACACACAAAATAAAACACAGATACAGTTTAAATGCTGACTCAAATTGTCAGCCAGGACTGCTGAGTCCACATTTTTTATCATCCCAGGTGATTGATTATATTAAGTAAATATACATTTGCAGTTACAAAATAAATCTGTAGTAATAAAAGGTACTTTTGTCTTTTTTATATTAATGTATTTTAGTTAATTTTTCCTGTTTCTTAAAAAATAATTTTTAAAAAATATAGCTCTGCTATAGACCAAATGTTTGTGTCCCCTCTCAAAAGTCATATGTTGGAACCCTAATCCCCAGTGTAATGACATTTACAGATAAGGCCTTTAGGAGTTTATTAGGTCATGGGGGTGGGGCCCTAACAATGGGATTAGTGCCCTTATGGGAAGAGACAGGAGAGAACCAATGATATGATATACTACACATAACATATGAAATATTATAATATTATATTATTATATCAATAAATGAAATGCAATAAATAAATAAATTTCCAGGTACTGTATAAGGCACAAGAGAGAACCAGTAACAAAGAGGACGTTCTCCCTGCCCTTCTAACATTATATATTTTTTCTATGATATTAAAGAAAATTATTTTGTGAATTGGTAGGTTAAAATAATTGACTTACATGTAAGCCCCTCCTAAAAAGTTCCTAACCTGTCATTTATTTTAAACACTGTAAATTTGACTCAAAATAATAAAAAAAAAAGATTAACTCTAGTATAGACACAAAACAAAATTAAATGGAATGACAGGTATTTACAGCAATTTATTGGGCGACTGGGTACTTGAGAGGAAACAGGTACAAAGGGAAGACATTGAGGATATTTGTAGGTGTTTGGAAGGAATTTCTGTGTCCATTCAACAACTCTGATTCTGCTTGTTACTTTACGTCCCGGACTTTCAAAAAGCTGAGACTGGGAATGAACTGGATCAGATACAGGGATGCATGAGAGTGTGTCAGACTTCATCAGCAATTCAGGATGCCGGCTCAGAGGTGCAGACGCTGTCAGTGTGGCAGATCTGGGAGAAGAGGGAGTTGGTGTTACATAACTGGGATGAGCCATTTGGAAGATACTGGCAAGTTTTGGTTCCTGGAGACAGAAACATCAGTTTGCATTTTAATCCCTTGAAAAGAAACCCAAAAGTTAAGCAAGTATCCAGCCATCTTTTGACAGTGAGATTATAACCAGAGTTTTCATCTAAGTAGAGCTCCCCCCCGCCAACCTTCTTTGGCAAATGAACCCACGTCCACCTTTCCGCGTGATCACAGAGGTTAGCCGGGATTGTGTGGGGAAGTTGGCAAAATCAGAACAGGATCTCCAAAAAGGAAGGGAACAACAACTCCTCTAGTTCTAAGATTGAAATTCTAGAGATGATCTTTTTCAAAGATGAAGCCAGTATAACTCAGTTGGGCCCCAAATTACATTCCCATATGGACTTCTGTGCTCAAAGCAGAGCCAGAAGTCTCAGGAAGGACCACAGGTACCATTGAAATCAAAGAGGTCATTCATCAACTGAGTCTCAAAGTTGAGTTGGTTTTTTTTTTTAAGATTTTATTTATTTATTTGACAGAGAGAGATCAGAAGTAGGCAGAGACGCAGGCAGAGAGGGGGAAGCAGGCTCTCCGTTGAGCAGAGAGCCCAATGCGGGGCTCGATCCCAGGACCCTGAGATCATGACCTGAGCCGAAGGCAGCGGCTTAATCCACTGAGCCACCCAGATGCCCCTAGTTGTTTTGTTTTGTTTTGTTTTTTTTATCCCTAGCTAGAAAAAGCTTCTTCCTTTCAAACTTCTAGGAACCAGGTCTGAGGGACTCCATGGTAGCACTTCTTTCCTAGTGTGTCGAGAACACTCTTCCCATCATTAAAATTGAGTCAAGAAGCTTAGTGTTTGGGTGGAGGAAGATATGGGGGTGTGGAGTTGGCTGGACAGAAGAGGCTAAAGCGAGTTCCTGGCTCCACACAGTCTGTGTGGTATGGAGAAGACCCAGAGTCCCCCCCCCCCCTCAACTCCCCAGCTCCTGCTGGGGAGCAGAGAGAAGACCAAGAGAAATGGGGCTGGGATGGAGTGAGCCACGGTATACAGGGACTTGATAGGAGCCAGCCTCCTATCAAGTGGAGCCATGAGACCTCACCAGGACCACCCACAAACCAGTATTCTGCAGCAAAGACTACCAGTGCCACAGGACGCAGCACGAATCCAAGGGCTTTGTGTCCCATAGCCTCCATTCCCATCCCACCCTACATCCAGACCCATGGTAGAGAGAAGAGTGAATGGAGAGAGAGCGCCTATACCTGAAAAAGACCACATGGTGCAATTGAGTGTCTGACCCCGCCTGGTGAGGGAGCTGGATTTTGAATGTGCTCTACTTAACCACGAAGATGCTGAGATAGTGTAAGTCCCCCTGCTCGCTCTCCATACAAGGCAGAGCTCCATGAGTAAGAATGGATAAGACAATAAAGACACCATATTTTCTTTTTCCCATAGATGGTAGCGTGCACTCTGTCTCTCCACCAAGTGGGGGCAAATACAAAAATGAGCCAGAGTAACTGACCATCAAGCCCCTGAACCAGAGTAGGGTGATGAGGCTACGAGTGAAAAATCACTGTGGGAACAAGGAAGCAGATTCGGTTCTGGGTCATGTGGCAGCCGATGCAGGAGAGCTCTGTCTGCCATCCTAGTGGGCTGTGTCCCAGGGAAGTGTTGTGTGAAATGAAGGGAAAGGTCCATGTTAGAAAGAGCAGCCTAAGTGTCTATCACCACATGAACAGACCCATGAAATGTGGTAAATCCATACGATGGAAGATTATCCAGCTTTGCAAAGGAAGGAGCGTGGGTGATGTCCCTGGTGGGCCATGCTGGCTCTTGGCTGGGACCTCAGCCAGGCCCGGACTGAAAACCTGCATGGTCCCACCAACTTGGGGTTTCCTGCTGTCTGCTCCCCAAAAGACAAGCATCCAATGTCAGAGCCTGGGGACAGAAATAGCCTCAGTTAGTTCCTACACTAAGAGTAGCTTTGGAAGCTTCTGAAAACCCAACTCGTCATCCATCTGACTATGAAGGGACATCTACAACGTTAATCCCATGACCCATGTCTTACTTTGTAGAATTCCAAACATTCAGCAAGATTGTGAGTGGCCTATTTATTTGCAAGCTGAGGTTGCTGCTTCTTGCCTTTAAAAGCCAAGTACTGTAGTTGCTACCATAGATTGGTACAGTCTTTTACAGTTTTCAAAGCACTTGTGAGTTCTTCCCCTATTCTTTCGTCCTGAAAAGCAAAATGTGTATCAGAAAATGATGTAACTAGTTTGAACAGAAAAGGACTTTATTGAACATTATCAGGGGCCTTGAAGAATGCCCGGAGGGCCAATGCCAGGTTCTGGGGCTGTACCACCCAGGACTGTCCAGGGGAGATACTACAGTGATACCCCAACAGTGGGCCCAGGATGGAACCATAGGCACGGCTGCTCAGAGAACTCCAGTCCTTTGAAACAGGTTCTACCTACTTGGTGCCTGCTTCTTCTTCTCCCATCAGAGCCTCATGTGGGTGCATCTGATGGGCAGACCTTAGGTCACACCCTTATATCATTTGCAAGGTAGAATGAGAAAGTAATTTCTGGCTTCTCTTTTGGGGTAGAAAGTTAACATGGGAAAATCCCTAAGAGATGGGAAGAGCGTCCAGAGGATGCTAGCAGTTGCAAATTACGACAAACATGACAAAATACCTGACCACCAGAAGTGGGGTTTTAATGTCTTGAAATGGTTATTATTTGGTTTTTGATGTTACTGAGAATCATTTGCTGTATGTTGACAAGCTATCTGATAAGAGAGCACCTTTTAGATTTCTCTGACCAATAGTGTCTGCATTCCGATCCTGCAGAAAAAAGCTCTCTGCAAGGGCTGACCAGCCTTGATGGCAATATGATTTCTCGGCTGATTCTTTCATATCTTATTTCAAGCAGAGCTCAAAGCTCTGTATTCAGTGGGTGGTTGTATAATTGTTTTAATTCATTTGTTAAACATAATTATCTTTCCTCACTTCTGCCCTGTTCCTCTGATATGTGCTTAGCAACTAGGTCCCTAATGGGTGTGATTAGAGCCTCCCATGGTGTGCAGCAGGCGAGGGAAAGGGTGTTACATTGTTAAGCTGGGGACACATCTTCATTTCATATTTCAGGGACTTGGGCTGTTTCTTCTGACACCTGGAGGCTAAGTTAACGAGAGAGTTCTTTGATAGCTTTATGTGAGCTAATTCTGCTTGTCACATGCTACAGGAGACCTGTGAGGAAGTCAGAGGGCAGAGAATAGGTGGGGTACCTTTGTTCAGTGACCATACCCTCATGCCAACCACCAATCCAATCATTAACTGTGTGCATTTAAACACAGGAATCCCGAGACAGATCAAAGACAGGTCCTTGGCAACAAGTCAGAACATATTCTTGGGATAAATAGTTACACTAGTGGTCCCTTGTGAATCTGAGGAGTCTTCCTCCTAGAGACCTGAGTGTTTCATAGACATCCTCTCATCCACCTTTTTGCAATGTCTCCAGAAGTCACCTCTTCCCAAGTCTGGGAAAACTGAAGAATATTAGACCCTGTGCTCTTAGAGATGAGGGAAGGTGCCAATGAATCATCTTCTGGGTTCTAACCTAGACTGACAACAGATACAAACCAAGTTCAATCAAATGTGATAGGTATTGAGGGCTAGATGAGTCAACATGGCTTAGATTCAAGACCAAAATCGTCTTGAATCTTCCTGTGCCCTGAATTGAAAAACTGTGCCCAGGGAATAGTGTACCTGGCCCTATCCACCCACGCTTACCCCAAGAATATGAAGATTTCCCCCTGCATTTTCTTTTGGAAATTTTATGGTTTTAGCCTTTACCTTTAAGTCTACAATCTATTTCCAGTTAATTTTTGGATATAGTGTGGGGCAAGAGTGATGATTTGTTTTCCCATACATACATGCAATGATAGAAATGCTTTCCAGCCTGTCCCCAAGAAGAACGAGCCTGGGTCTCTCCCACTGTTTCCTGACAATGGTCCAGCACAGCTTTCCTTCTAAGCAGGCAAATAACTGGAAGAAAATCCTCAAATTTAACAATCTTGTCTACTGGGTTTCAATGGAAGTTCATGCATTTTATCCACTCCCCCTTTTCAACCTGCTTTCTATAGAGAACATCAATTCATCTTTGGGAATTAAACCTGAAAAAAAGGGCAACAAATTAAGCCACTTACAAGAGTGTCATGAAGTACCGATCTTTTATCCTTAACACAGTGGCTGGATAAAACCCTTATGTTTTGTGAATAAAATAGAGCAGGCACCCCTTTCCCATCCTATGTGATGGTGTGCTTCGAAGCCTTGTCTAAGCAAATCTTAGAATGTAGATGCTGTAGGGAACAGAACTTTCATCAGTTTGATGAATGTTGGAAACGGTGATTTTTGCAGCTTGGTGAGCTTGGCCATTCTTGGATAGCTGTCCATTACTGATGTGTGCCGGATTAGTTTCACAGTTTCACCTGAGGAGCAGTTATTTTATGATGTAGTTTTTATGTAGTTATTTTATGATGATTCCAGAAATTCTGCTATTAAAAAACAGGCTAAATGCATACAGCAACATTTATTACATGGAAAACACAGCAAGTCTACAAGGCACAGAAGCATAAGCACCGATGAATGGATGGCAACAGTAGCTAGGACTATAGTGAGTCCTATAGAGAGAGAAGACAGTGATGCTTCCGGCTGGTCCAGGAAAGCTTCTGGAGGCTTCAGTACCTGGTGTGATCATTTAGCCATGAAGAGGGTGCGTCAGAAGTGGTGGTGTGGTGAACAAGGGCACAGGAGAGGAGCCGAGCACATCTGGCGGGTGGCAAGTGGACTGTCAAGGTAGGGCCATGAGAGACTGGGGTCAAGGCAAGCTGCCAGGAGCCAGGAGGCCTCCTGAAAGCCTGAACGTCCCAGGATAGCATACCCTCAAATCATGGTGATTAGGCTTATGATGATTTAAATGCTGTTAAATGAGAATTTTGCCTCATGGCACTCAAAGGTGCCATGCTGCACCTTTGATTGTAAGATGCATCCCAATTTCAAAGGTGTTAGATTGTGTGGGGGTAAAAGCATAAGTCAGTGTGCTAGCCAGCCTCGGGGAGGACCACAAAGATTTTCACATCCCGGTATCTGCACGTGTGTTGTACCCTCCTACAGGGTACAACAGGATCCTAACAGGATATAGCAGAAATGGGGGCAAATCAATTACAGAATTAGGTTACAAAAGACACTGAGGCTTCTGTTTTGTTCTCTCTCTCTTTTCCTCTCTTTCTCTTCTCTCTTTCTCTTTTCCTCTCTTCCCCCTCTCCTTCCCTCTCACTCCTTCCCTTTCTCTCTCTCACACATCATTAGTTCTTGTGGACACGCAGGTCTCCCTGTAGATACCCAGGTGGCAAGGGACTGAAGCCCCACACCTGCCACCTGCACAGACCTGAGGTCTGTCCATCATCACATGTCCTTCACACAGCTGCAGTCGGCTGATGGTGGGATGGCAATCTCGTGAGACGCCTCAAGGCAGAAACACCCAGCTCGACTGCTTCCAGGTGCCTGACCCTTGGAAACTGTGTGAGATCATAAGTACTTAAATACATTGCTTTGGGCTGCTAAGTTGGGGAGTGATGCATTGCACAGCCATAGAGGAGTGATTCTATACTCAGAATCGACGAATGCCATAGTCCGTATGTGTACGCAGCATCAGTCTGATGTCCAGAAAGAGATATGCCTGTCTGAGTCCGGTTAGACCCTGCAGTGCCTCTGAACAGGGGGAGAGATTAAAGAGAGGTAACCACGTGGGACTCAGGTGGTGAGTCACATGGTCACGAGGGAGGATGGTTTGCAGAAGCAAGACGGGGAGGTACCGAGCCAAATCTAAGTGCCTTCAAAGCTGAGACCACTGTCTGCCTCTGTCCTGAAACATTCTATCTTCTTCCTACCCAAGTAGAAGCCAACTCCAGAACAAAGTCCCACCACATTTCCCAGAAAGAATGAAGGGGAATATTTCTACAAAGTAAGAAGTTCAAGGGTGGGTGCAGATCGAGGCATTTCTGGGACGCTGGAATTTTAGAATTTCAGAATGTTATACGCCAGTGATAGTTCCTAGAGAACCCTGACAGCCAGGCTAAGGTATTTTGACGTTATTGTGCAAGCCAAAGGCAGCCACAGTGATTTGGGGCATGAGAGCTGGGCGATAATAACAGTCTTTAAGAAGATTAAATGGATCATGGCAGATGATGTGAACTTGAATCAGAGAAGCTACAAAAGTGTGGCCCATTTCCAGCATGAGGATGTCAGTTTCAACTTAGCAGAATCCTTATTTTCTAATCCCTCATGCCACCTGCCCGGCTCAGCATCGAAGTGAGCCTCGCTTCTCCATTCCCAGTGCCTTGCTATCATCTTACCCCAATTAGAAACTTCTCTTCCCATGGTCAATCACTCCCTCATAAAAGTCCTTCCATAAGACCGTTCTAGAAGCTGAAGTCCATCTGAGGCAAGCATGCTGAGTCCAGGGCCAAAGTAGGACCGGGCTCTGGGGGAGGTTAGGGTGGGTGCGAAGTCCTTGAAGAGGGAGGACAGGGCAGCCTCCCCTGGGATATGGAAAGACCTTCAGGAGAAAGAGCCAGAGAGCTGAATCTAGGTGAGAGTCTGGGAGAACACAGGCTTCCCACAAATTGTTTTAATGTGCTGGAGGGATCTTAGGCATATTCCAATTCAGCCCACAGTTTTGTTAATAAGGCCCTAGCTGAGCCTTATACACACAATCCACGGAAAGGTCTCGACTCCTGGTCCACAGTCCCCCAGGCCAGTCTAGTACCACAGACCCCATCTACCCCCATAAAGGAAGAAAACTCAGTGTCTACCAGCATGAAAGGCGAGCCTCCATGATGGGGATGACAGCACATGGTTCCTTAGAAAGCAGACTGCCCCTGGGGTGTTTTGCTCATTTTTTGATGAGTTAAAATTGGAGAACTTGGGACTGGTGCCTCCCACTTCCACCTAGACAAAAATGATTTTTACACGTGGGTGAAGGAGAGAAGAATTCCCATCTAGTTTACTTTCTGTGGCTCTATTGAGGGGGAAGTTAGGCAGGTAAACTCGACATATTTTTATAAGTCTGTTTTAAGAAAGTTGAAGGATTAATGTGATTTATTCAAGAATATTTTTTTCTCCTCCTATAATTAGTCTGCGCTGGCATAGATTTATTTCCCTTCACATGGGAAAGGCACAATCCTGAACAAGGGGAGGAAATCCTCCCACTCGATTTTGTCATCCGCTTCCTTTCTCACATGTCTTTTCTCTCTTCCTGAGAAAGTCGCCTGGTTGACTTGTAGCATTTCGTACCCCCCGGGACAGAAGCAAAAGTCACAATGTGTGTCAGTCACACAACAGGACTGAAACACCTGTTTACAAAATTAAAGCAGAGTTTTATTTACTAACCTGTGCATTTTATTAGGCGTCATTTCCTTCTCTTTATGTTTCACACACACAAGCCCTGCAGGGTTCTCTTTCTGGCAATATGGCAACCTAATTACCCAAACCATCCCTTCTTGCTGAAAATAACTAAAAAGGTTGAAAATCAAAGCCTTCTTCAAAGCGCTGATGAGCTGGCAAGAAATCAAGGCATACACAGGGCAGAATCCAAGGGAACACGGAAACACAGGGAAGTAACAGAGTCAGCTCTCCGCCTGGGGCATTTGCCAACTTTGGTGACACTGAGCTCTGGTGCTCACGGCTTCGTGGAGCCTAGGAGACAGAGACACAGCACAGGACAGCTGAAGGGGCACATCCCAGAAGACCCTTGTCCCCCAAAGCTGGGACCCCAAGAATCACACCTTCAGCATCAGCTTGATCTGAAAATAGACCCAGGTCACCCCTTACCACTGCACAGCACTAGAAGGAAAATCACCCAGCTCCTTGGGGTCCAGCAGAAGGGGCAACCCTGCCCATGGGGAGTCGCGGCCACAGGCTAGACCTTATACACATTTGCAGCACAGACTCACACTGCCTAGGTAAAACAACAACACTCGGGGCACCTGGGTGGCTCAGTGGGTTAAGCCGCTGCCTTCGGCTCGGGTCATTATCTCGGGGTCCTGGGATTGAGCCCTGTGTTGTGCTTTCTGCTTAGCAGGGAGCCTGCATTCCCCCCCCCCCCCCCCCCCGCCTGCTTCTCTGCCTACTTGTGATCTCTGTCTGTCAAGTAAATGAATAAAAGCTTAAAAAAAAAACACTCAAGGGGAAATGTAGCTTAAAGGGACACTGCGCTAATGGTCTCCCAAGGCATCTGGCAAAATAACCTCGACTTTTCTACAGAGAGTTCTGCTTTAATTCCAGGAGAATTAGGAATTCTTTCTCTCTCTTTTTTTTAAAATTTAAATTTTAGGCAGTTAACGTACAGTGCAATACTGGTTTTTGGAGCAAAATTCAGTGACTCATCATTTACATACAACACCCAGGGCTCATCCCAGTGAGTGCCTTCCTTGGGGGGCCTGGGTGGCTCAGTTGGTTAAGGGACTGCCTTCGGCTTAGGTCATGATCCCAGGGTAGTTGAATTGAGCCCCGCAGTGTGCTCCCTGCTCAGTGGGGCGGCTTGCTTCTCCCTCTCCCTCTGTTGCTCCCACTGCTGGTACTCTCCTCCTTCTGTCAAATAAATAAATAAAATCTTAAAAAAAAAATGAGTGCCCTCCTTAATGCTCATCACCCATCTAGCCCATCCCCCACCCACCTCCCTCCATCAACCCTCAGTTTGTTCTTATCATTAAGAGTCTCATAACTTGTGTACCTCTCTCCTTTTTCTTTTTCCCCCTTCCATAGGTACATCTGTTTTCTTTCTTAAAATCCACATATAAGTGAATCATATGGTATTTGTCTCTCTCTGACTGACTTATTTCACTCAGCATAATAATCTCTTGGTCCATCCACGTTGTTGCAAATGGCAATATTTCATTCTTTTTGATGGCTGAGTAATAGTCCATTGTAGGTAAATACCACAGCTTCTTTATCCATTCATCATTCAATGGACTTTTGGGCTCTCTCCATAGTTTAGCTATTGTTGATAATACCCCTATAAACATTGGGGGTGTGTGTCCCTTCAAATCTGTATTTTTGTATCCTTTGGGTAAATACGTAGTAGTGCAATGGCTGAGTTGTAGGGTAATCCTACTGTTAACATGTTGAGGAACCTCCATGCTGTTTTCCAGAGTGGCTGCACCAGTTTTCATTCCCACCAACAGTGCAAGAGGCTTCCCCTTTCACCACATCCTTACCAACACCTGTTGTTTCCTGTGTTGTTAATTTTAGCCATCCTGACAGGCTTCAATAGTATCTCATCGTGGTCTTGTTTCACATTTCCCTGAGGATGACTGATGTTGAGCTTCTTTTCATGTGTCTGTTAGCCATCTCGATGTCTTTTTTGGAAAAGTGTCTATTCATGTCTTCTGCCCATTTCTTAACTGGGTTATTTGTTTTTTAGGTGTTGAGTTGGTTAAGTGCTTTGTAGATTTGGGGTATTAACCCTTTATCAGCAGATATGTTGTTTGCATATATCTTCTCCAATTCTATAGGCTGCTTTTAGTGCTATTGATTGTTTTCTTTGCTATGCAGGAGATTTTTATCTTGGTGAAATCCCAATGATTCATTGTTGCTTTTGTTTTCCTTGTCTGTGGTGACCTTTCCAGTAAGAAGTTGCTATGGCCGAGGTCAAAGAGGTTTCTGCCTATGTTCTCCTCTAGGATTTTGATGATTTCCTGTCTCACATTAAGGTTTTTCATCCGTTTTGAATTTATTTTTGTGTAAGGTATAAGAAAGTGGTTCAGTTTCATTCTCGGCATGTTGTTGTCCAGTTTTCCCAATGGTATTGGGACTTTCTTTCTTCCATTGGATATTCTTTCCGGCTTTGTCAAAGATCAGTTGACCATATAGTTGTGGGTCCATTTTCTGGGTTCTCTATTCTGTTCCATTGATCTATGTGTCTCTTTTTGTGCCAGTACCATACTGTCTTATTTTTCCTTTAAGATTTATTTCTTTATTGGGGGGGAGGGGCAGAGGGAGTGAGAAAGTCCAAGCAGACGTCTCATTAAGTGGGTAGCCTGTTGTGGGGCTCCAACCCAAGACCCTGAGATCATGACCTGAGCCAAAATCAAGAGTCAGATGCTAAACTGACTAAGCCACCCAGGCACCTCAGAACCATACTGCCATGATGATTACAGCCTTGTGATATAGTTTGAAATCCAAAATTGTAATGCCTCCAGTTCTGTTTTTCTTTTTCAGAATTGCTTTGGCTATTCAGGGTCTTTTGTGGTTCCACACAAATTTTAGGATTATTCATTCTAACTCTGTGAAAAAAATGCTGGTGGTATTAAAATGCCTTAATAAATGTGTAGATTGTTTGGGGTAGTACAGACACTTTAACAATGTTTATTCTTCCAATCTGTAAGCATAGAATGCTTGCCATTTCTTTGTGTCCTCTTCAATTTCTTTCATAAGTGTTTTATAGTTTTCAGAGTATAGATCTTTTACCCTTTATTTAGATTTATTATTAAGTATCCTGTTGTTTTTGGTGTAATTGTAAATGGGATCCATTCCTTGATTTCTTTTTCTGCTACTTTGTTATTGGTATATAGAAATGCAACAGACTTCTGCACATTGGTTTTATATACCCTGCAAATTTGCTGAATTCATGTATGAGTCCTAGTAACTTTTTGGCAGAGTCTTTCAGATTTTCTACATAGAGTACCATATCATTTGCAAATACTGTAACTTTGACTTCTTTTTTGCCAATTTAGATGCCTTTTATTTCTTTTTGTTTATTTATTTTTGTGGCTGAGGCTAAGACTTCCAGTAATATGTTAAATAGGAATGGTGCAAGTGGACATCCTTATCTTGTTCTTGATTATAGGGGAAAGGCTCTCGGTTTTACTCCATTGAAAATGATGTCAGCTGTGGGTCTTCTGTATATGCCTTCATGATATTGAGTTATGTTCCATCTATCCTTATTTTGTTGAGCATTTTTGTCAGGAAAAGATGCTGTATTTTGTCAAATGCTTTTTCTGCATCTATTTACAGGATCATATGGCTCTTACCCTTTCTTTTATTAGTATGATGTACTACCACTTTGATTGATTTGTGAATATTGAACCACCCCTGCAACCCAGGAATAAATCCCTCTTGATCATGGTGAATAGTTCTTTTAATATACTGTTGAATTTTACTTGCTAGTATATTGTTGAGAATTTTCTTTTGCATCCATGTTCATCAGAGATATTACCCTGTAATTCTCCTTTTTAGTGGGGTCTTTGTCTGGTTTTGGAATCAAGGTAATGCTGGTTTCATAGAATGAATTTGGAAGATTTCCTTCTATTTCTATTTTTTGGAACAGTTTGAGAAGAATAGATACTAACTCTTTAATTGTCTGATAGAATTCCCCTGGGAAGCCATCTGGCCCAGGACTTTTGTTTGTTGGGAGACTTTTGATTTCTGATTCAATTTCATTGCTGCTTATGGGTCTGTTCAAATTTTCTATTTCTTCCTGTTTCAGTTTTGATAGTTTATAAATTTCTAGGAATTCGTCTATTTTTTTCCAGGTTGCCCAGTTTGTTGGCATGTAATTTTTCATAGTATGCTCTGAAAATTGTTTGTATTTCTGTGGTGTTGGTTGTGATCTCTCCTCTATCATTTGTGATTTTATCTACCTGGGTCCTTTCTCTTTTCTTTTTGATAAATGTGACTAGGGATTTATCAATTTTATTAATTCTTTTAAAGAACCAGCTCTTAATTTCATTAGTTCATTCTACTGGTTTTCTTTTTGTTTATTTCTACATAATTTATTTCTGCTCTAATTTTTATTATTTCCCTTCTTCTGTTGGCTTTAGGCTCTATTGCTGTTCCTTTTCTAGCTCCTTCAGGTGTAAGGTCAGGTTGTGTATTTGAGACTGTTCTTGCTTCTGGAAGTAGGCCTATACTGCAATGTACTTCCCTCTTAGGACAGCCTTTGCTGCATTCCAAAGGTTTTGGGCTGTTGTGCTTTTTCATTTGCTTCCATGTATTTTTAAAATTCTTCTTTAATTTCCTGGCTAGCCCATTCATTCTTTAATAGGATGTTCTTTAGCCTCTACATAATTGACAAACTATAAGAGACTCTTAATCTCAGGAAACAAACTGAGGGTTGCTGGAGGAGCAGGGAGGGATAGGGTGGCTGGGTGATGGACACTGAGGAAGGTATGTGCTCTGGTGAATGCTGTGAATTGTGTAAGACTGATGATTCACAGACCTGCACCCCTGAAACAAATAATACTTTATATGTTAATTTAAAAATAACTATGTATTTGAGGTCTTTCCAAATTTTTTCTTGTGGTTGACTTCCATCTTTTTGTGCTTGTTGAGGGCTGATTTGTGATCTATTCTAGAGAATGTCCCGTGTGCACTCAAGAAGAATGTGTATTCTGCTGCTTTAGGATGAATTGTTCTGAATATATCTGTTAATATATCTGGTCCAGTGTCACTCAAAGCCATTGTTTCCTTGTTGATTTTCTCCTCAGATGATCTGTCCATTGCTGTAAGTGGGATGTTAAAGTCCCCTATTATTTTATTATTATCAATCAGTTTCTTTATGTTTGTTATTAACTGATTTATATTTCTGGGTGCTCCCAAGTTGGGGGCATTACAATTGTTAGATTTTCTTCTTTTTTTTTTCTTTTATTTTTTTAAATATTTGATTTATTTACTTGAGAGAGAGAGCAAGCATGAGCAAGGGGAGGGGTGTAGGGAGGGGCAGAGGGAGGAACAGAAGGAGAGGGATAAGCTCCACTGAGTGGGGAGCCCAATGTAGGGCTCAGTTCCAGGGTCCTGGGATCATGACCTGAGCCAAAGGCAGGCACTTAACTGCCTGAGCTACCCAGTCACCCCCAATTGTGAACTCTTCTTGACGGATAGACCACTTAATTATGATGCAATGCCCTTCCTCATCTCTTGTTACAGTCTTTGGTTTAAAATCTAATTTGTCTGATACAAGTATGGCCACTCTAGCTTTCTTTTGATATGCATTAACACAATAGATGGTTCTGCATCCTCTCACTTTCAATCTGTAGGTGTCTTTAGGTACAAAAGGAGTCTGTTGTAGGCAGCATATGGATGGATCATGTTGTTTTTTTTTAATCCATTCTGATACCCTATGTCTTTTGATCAGAGCATTTAGTTCATTTACATTCAGATTGATTATTGAAAGATATGAATTTAATACTGTTGTGTTACCTACAGAGGTGGTGTTTCTGTTGATGTTCTCTGTTCCTTTCCAGTCTTTGTTGGCTTCCAGTCCTTTTTTCTTCACTCAAAGAGTTCTCCTTCATATTTCTTGCAGGGCTGGTTTGGTGGTCATGAACTCTTTTTGTTTGTCTTTGGGAAACTCTTTCTGAATAACAGCCTTGCTGGATTAAACTATTATTGGCGGCAGATTTTTCCTATTCAGCATATTGAGTATTTCCTGCCATTCCTTTCTGGCTTGCCAGGTCTCTGTGGACAGGATCTGTTGTGAACCTGATCTGTTTCCCTTGTAGGTTAAGGACTTTTTTCCCCTTGCTGCTTTCAGGTTTCTTTTCTTGTCCATGTATTTTGTGAATTTGACTCTGATATGCCTTGGCAATGGCCAGCTTTTGTTGAATTTAGTGAGAGGATTTTGATCTCTGTGTACTTCCCCAGATTAGGGAAGTTTTCAGCTATAATGTGTTCAAATAAATCTCCTGCCCCTTCATTTCTCTCATCATCTTCTAGAACTCCTATGATACAAATGTTATTATGTTTTACTAAGTTGCTGAGTTCTCTAAATCTACCTTCATGGTCCATTATCTTTCTTTCCCTCTTCTTTTCAGCTTCATTATTTCCCATAATTTTATCTTCTATATCACCAATTTGCTCCTCTGCTTTATCCATTCCCATTTTTATGACATCCATTTGAGTTTGCACTTGGGTATAGCATTCTTAATTTTGGCCTGACTAGATTTTATTTCTTTTATCTCCATAGTAAAGGATTCTGTAGTGTCGTCTATGCTTTTTTTTAAGCCCAGCTAGTATCCTCATAACTGTTTTAAATTCTAGTTCAGACGTTTTACTTATGCCCGTATTGATTAAATCCCTGGTTGTGATTCTACTCGATGTTCTTTCTTTTGGGCTGAATTCCTCTGCCTCGTCATTTTGTCTGGAAAAGGAGAGAGAGAGAAAAAAGAACAACAAAAACAAACAAAAAACAAAAACAAAGAAAGAGAAAAAAATAAGAAAAATGAAAACACAAAATAAGAACCTCCCCAGATCGAGGGTGCCTGAGTGGCTTACTGGTTAAGCATCTGTCTTTGGCTCAGGTCACTATCCTGGGGTCCTGGATCAAGCCCAGAGTCATGTCTCGTGCTCAGCAGGGAGTCTGCTTATCCCTCACCCTCAGCCCCCTCCCCCCCCCCACTTGTACTCTCTCTCTCTCAAATAAATAATAAAGTATTTAAAAAATGCCAACTACATCCAAGGTGTGTTTTTGTCTGCTTGTTTAAAGAACCTAGGTCCCAAAATAAAATAAAATTAGAAAAAAAATATATATATATATGAAGAGTATATATATAAATTTTAAAAATTTCAAAGGAAATGGAAAAGATAAAGAAAATAAATGAAACAATAATAAGAATAAAAGAAATAAAGAATAAAAGTAAAAAGAAAGCTCCATCTTATTTCCCCTAGATCTGAAGCTCGGCACCCTCTATGATCAGTAAAGGGTGTGAGCAAGTCGGTTGTGCTGGTCTTCTAGGGGAGGGGCCTGCCCCGCTGACTCTCAGGCCCACTTGTTTCAGTGGAAACGTGTGCCGGGCGCAGAGGGCTGGGCTAGGTGTGCGTGCATGCCCTAGGTGGTGCTGTTTTGCGCCCTGAAGGCTTTCCCCGCTGATGGGTGGGGCAAATACGGCTGTGCCCTGTTCTGCGTACCCCTGAGCTGAAAGTTTGCACCCCAGACTCTTCAGTGAGCCCTCCTGGAAAAGCAATCACCCTATTTGTTTCCCCGGTTTCTGTCTGAACCTGCATTCACCCTGCCCGTGTCTGAGCCTTCTTATCTAAGGTGCAGAGCCGAGTTTCAAAACTCCCAATTTCGGGAACACCCACAGTGCGACCCAGCACTGATCCTCCAGGGGAGGGTCTCACCACACTTTGGGACCCGTCCCAGGAAAGCACTCCCACGTCCAAATGCAGTTCACAGTTGACAGCAGAAAGCCGGCACCAAGACCCAGTGCTCTCTGCTGGCTTCCCAGCTCCTAGGCCTGGGAATAACGCAGCGCTGGGGACTACCCATCATTCTTCCTGTGACCCAGCGGGTGCTGGGCCATCCTGGCACTCCTGGGATCCCGCCCCTCTTCCTCACCTGAGCGCCTTCAATCCAGCCACAACCCCCACAATAGCGAACCGCGTGCTCTGCCTCTAACACGTTGGGGTTGTCTCTACAAGCCGGTTCTCTCCCCAGGGCTGCATCCACAGCTGTGTCTCCACGGGTGAACCTCCGCACCTCCGACCTTCCTAAAGGTGGTTGCGTTTCCACTTGTGGACTTGCTGTTTTCTGTTCTCTCGGACCTCCAGCTGACTTCTTGGGGGTTCCGAATAATCTGATAACCATCTAGTTGTGTTCTGGGGACAAAACAAGTTCAGGTCCTCCTACTGCTCCGCCATTTTAACTCCTCTCTCCAGAATTAGGAACTCTTAGTCCTCGAAGAACTTTCTCAAATACATTTCCGCGGAAAACAAGCAGCTTACAGGAAAAATATCACAAATAATTAAGGAAACAAGGCAGCCTGAGTGAGAGCCACTGCAAACAACAATCGAGATAGACTTCCAAAGAGCTCAGATACTGGAATTATCAGATACAGAATTTTTTTAAAAAACATGTTTTCTATTAAAAAAGAAACAGACTTCAATGGCCAAGGAGATTAAAAAAAGAATGAAGTATAACGTCTAGAAAGAAATGTAGCAAGTGAAATAAATACCTGAATGGGTGAGTTGAACACATTAGACATGACTAAAGAGAAAACTGGATCCTAAGAACAAAATATGGATCTTAGGAACTTACTAAATGTCCCATAGAAAGAGGAAGAGATGGGACATTTGAAAGCAAAGTTACAAAGCGAGAACTGTAAAGTGAGAAAGTCTAACATGGGTGTAACAAGATGTTCAGAAGGAAAGAAAAAAGACATGAGATGAAGCAGAGATAATATTTAATGATGTAATGGCCACAGTTTTTCAAGAACTTTCAAAAGACACAAATCCACATACAAAGGTCCAACAAAGAGCTCACATAATGGAACTGCAGAAAAACTGACAGGGAGGAGATCTTAAAAGGAATCAGAGAGAAGAGAGAGAGGCTACCTTCAAAGGAGCAACCGTTAGCTCAATAAATCTAAACAGCAACTGTAGAAATCAGACAAAAACAGAATATTTTCAGTGTGCTGGGAGGAGAGAACTGTGCACACGCGCCGACACACAACTCCAGCCAAAGCTTATTTCAAAGGGTTAGGGTTAGGGTTAGATAAAGCCATTTTTAGGCTAATAAAAGCTCAGCTTGCCACTAGCAGACATAGAAGAGTTTATTTTTTATTTATTTTTTAAGATTTATTTATTTATGTGAGAGAGAAAGAGAGCTTGCAAGTTGGGTTGGGTAGAGGGAGAGAGAGAGAGAATATTGAGCAGAATCTTGAGCTCCACACTGAGCGTGGAGTCTGACATGGAGCTCGATCCCACCACCCGGAGATCATGACCTGAACCCAAATCAAGAGTTGGACACTTAACTAACTGAGCCTCCCAGGCGCCCCAGACATTGGAGAGTTTAGGGAAATTTTCAAGGATATTCTTTAAGTAGAAGGAAGATGATACTAGATGCGAGGAATAAAAAGCGAAGAAGTGATAATTATATGGGAAAATGTATTTTTAAATGGCCATATGAAACATTAACAGTAATGCTTTATAGGTCTAAATATGACATAGAATTAAAATACATAAAAACATCAGAAAATTCAGTTAGTGACAAGTGGAGTTTAATTATTCTTAAATCCTTGAAATGATTGGAAGGATATAAAAATATTTATAAACTCTAGGCTTTGATAAATTAAATAAGCATTAAAACAATGAAAGATAAGGGGCGCCTGGGTGGCTCAGTGGGTTAAAGCCTCTGCCTTCGGCTCAGGTCATGATCCCAGGGTCCTGGGATCGAGCCCCGCATTGGGCTCTCTGCTCAGCAAGGAGCCTGCTTCCCCCTCGCTCTCTCTGCCTGCCTCTCTGCCCACTTGTGATCTCTGTCTGTCAAATAAATAAATAAAATCTTTTTTTAAAAAACAAAAGATAAAAAGAATGTATTACTTCTATAGTCAAAGGAAAACATAGAGGAAAAAAATATTTAAAAAACCAAGCACCCTGGGTGGCTCAGTGGGTTAACGCCTCTGCAGGGAGCCTGCTTCCCCCTCTCTCTCTGTCTGCCTCTCTGCCTACTTGAAAAAATAAATAAATAAAAAACCAAGTTAGGGGCATCTGGCTGGCTCAGTCAGGGGCATGTGACTCTTGATCTTGGGGTTGTGAGTTTGAGCCCCATGTTGGATGTAGAGATCACTTAAAATCTTTAAAAAGTCCAAAAGAAAGAAAAGGGGACAGAAAAGAAATAGAAAAGAGTGAAACTAGGTGGGGGGAAGTATGGAATAAGACAGTGGCTGTAAGTACCATGACAGAAGTCCAAATATATAAGTAATTACAATAAATTAAAAGACAAAGATCAGGTGCCTAGGTGGCTCAGTTGGTTAAGCGTCTTGACTCTTGATTTTGCTCAGGTCATGATCTAGGGGTCCTGGGATCCAGCCCCATGTTGGCCTCCACGCTCCGAGGGGAGTCTGCTTGAGATCCTCTCCCCCTCTCCCACTGCCCCTCCCCCACTCACATGACCTCGCACTGTCTCTTTCTCTCAATTAAGTAAATAAATCTTTTTTTAAAAAGGACAAAGATCATCAGATGGAAGTTAAAAATAACTTAACTACATGGTTGTTAGGGTGGAGATTCTTGATGCTTTGAGTCTAAGATATAAATAGAACTACAAAGAGCCAGGGTGCCGAGGTGGCTTATGTGGCTGACTCTTGATTTTGGCTCAGGTCACAATCTCAGGGTCGTGAGATGAGCACTGTGTACGACTCTGCACCCCGCTTAGGGCTCCATACCTCATGTGGGCTCCATGCTCAGCAGAGTCTGCTTTGGATTCTCTCTCACCCTCTCCCACTGCCCTCTCCCCCACCAACGCTCAGACATGGGCTCTAAATAAATAAATAAATAAATAATATTTTTTAAAAAAGAAGTATAAAGAGTCGGTAACAGCCAAGACACTCTTTGAAAAGGTGAAGGTTATGATTATTATTATTATTATTATGAGCTTATGATTAGGCTCTCATACTTAGGATAGCATGGCACTGGTTCAGGCGTAGAGGTGTAGATAAGCCATTGGAATGTGACAGAAACCCACACGTAGATGTACTTCATAGGTGATGCTACTGACATGTTAGGTCACTGGGGACAGAATTGGCATTTCAAAACAGAGCATGAGAAAAATTGGTTATCTGTAGGGAAAAAAGACCAAACTCACACCAAAAAACACCCCATAACGCCAAGATGACTCAAGTACTAACTGTGAAAGGCAAAATCTAGAAAATGTTTTAAAAACAATATAGAAAAACATCCTTGTGACTTGAGGAAAGACAAGAGTTTATTAAGGGGGAGGCAGAGACCACAACTTAAAGATTAACAAATTCAACAGCAATTTTAAAATTAAAATTTTTCAAATCAAAGACTCAGAATAAAATGACAGACAACCTTGAAGAACATATCTGCTACATATGTAGTCAACAATGGTTAGTGTATGGAAAAGATATGCTGGGGCTCCTGGGTGGCTCAGTGGGTTAAAGCCTCTGCTTTCGGCTCAGGTCATGATCCCAGGGTCCTGGGATCGAGCCCCACATCGGGCTCTCTGCTCTGCGGAGACCCTGCTTCCTCCTCTCTCTCCCTGCCTGCCTCTCTTGCCTACTTGTAATCTCTGTCAAATAAATAAATAAAATCTTAAAAAAAAAGAAAAGATATGCATATATATTATTGACCATTTTTATATCTTTGGGAAAATGTCTATTCAAGGCCTTTGCCCATTTTGCAATTGGGTTGTTTGTGTTACTGTTCTTACTGAGCTGAAGGTGTACCTTATATATGCTGAATATTAATCCCTTATCAGACATACGACTTGCAAATATTTGACAGATTTCTTTTTTACAAGAGACAAAACCCAAAATGCTTTGAAATGTAATCCCGTTCAACTAAATTCCTTCACTCAAACTGTTTCCATTGAAAGCCTAATGTATTTAAGAAAGAGAGAGAGAGAGAAAGAAAGAAAGAAAAGGAAGACAGATCAGACGCCAAGAAACTGGATTTCCCTGGTTTCCATTTACCTCTTTTCCTAGAGCGTCTTTTCTAGATTTTTCTCCCTCTTTTTATAAGAAAGGATTCACGCCTGACAGAAGTCTGTTCCATAATCCTAATTTATCTTCCTGACCTACTATACTTGAACTAGAGAGAATGATAAGAAAAATAATATGACAATAGGAATAGCTACAATTTAAGGAACACCTACAATTTATCCATGCACCAGCTTAGGCTCAAACCTATGAGGCACAGGTATTGTTATCCTCATTTCACAGGAAAAAAAAATAAGTCTCCGAAATGATAAGTGTTTTGCCCAAGGTCACGAGGCTATAGGCAGAGAAGTCAGAATTCCATCTTGATTCCAATGCCTTATGTCCTCAAGTACTGAAGAGAACTATCATCCCGGTGCCCAGAGAGGAAAATCCTACTGAACATTGGCTGTGCACCTGCTAAAGAGGTCTCTCTGTTGGTCTATCTACTGAGGAAGGCACGTACCCTGACTTTGTCCTATGGTCCCACAGCCAATAATAATGGCCAACACTAATGAAATAGAGCTATCTTTTACATCTATCATCTCATTCAATCTTCTGAATGCCCTTATGAGAGAGTTCCTATTACCATTTCCTCTCACTGATAAGGAAACTAAGGTTTTGTTGAGTGAGATCCTCTAGCTGACAAGTGCAAGGGAGATTGTGTGTGCCCAAGCTGCCTGGTGTCCAAGTCCATCCTGGGAGGCAGGGGACTGAGCAGGCTGAGTCTGGGGGCCTGGTTCTTTCCAGTGATCTCCTTCAGAGGAGCAAGGGGTAATAAACCTTTCTACCTGGGCCACTACAGTTTTCTCTGCAGGCTCAAAGCAGGAAGAAGAGCACAGGCCCTGCCATTAGTATCTAGCATTGATGTCACGAGGGCCCAATATTGCATCAGTGTCATTCCCTCCTGGCTCTGGGTTCTCTGCCAATCCTGGGACAGCCCTCTCCAGGAACAGATGGCGGGATTCTTAGATGCTTCCACTTGAGCAGAACTGTGATAGGCCCATCAACATGGAGGCCAGACGCAGACACTGAGTTGGGCTAATTTCTTGCCAAGACACTGAGCTAATTGGTACCAGATGGTCAGCTGTTGTTCCAAGAGGAGAAGGGCGTTCCTTCTCAAAATGCCTGGCTGTAGCATAAGGTTAGGGTCAGCCTGGGGAAGCTGGGAGAGACAGCATAGCTGGCTTCCGTCCCCTTTCGATTATGACTTCCTACAAATCTCTGGAATGAGTGTTGGAAAGCACTAGAAAACTGAAGCCCACCCAGAGGGATTAGAGGATGAAAAGTGGGTTCGTGATGATTAGTGGAGAATTTTTGGTCATTCTCTTGAATTCCTAACTAAATGTTATCCTTAAAACTTTTCATTTCAATACCTTTAATATTGACTTTCAGTTGCTATGCTGCTTATTTGTACATTTACTTCCCGTTCTCTGCCCCCCTGCATTTTAAGGTAGGACAGTCCACATGGGCTTGTAATGTTTAAGGCCGTTAGAGCCACTGGCCAGCTGGGTAACCCTGGGCAAGTCAGTTCTGCTCTGTGCACTCCAGTCCCTCACCCCCAGCCATCTTCTTCCTCCAAACCATAACATGCAGTAACTAATACTTTCAAAACACAGGTCTTTTGAAGATCATGAGCCTGCATTTGAGAAAATACGAAGCCAGTAAGGGCTACCAAACATGCCTAAAAGTTGCCAATTTCTAAAGAGGTTTAGAGTTAAAACTAAATATTAGGAAAGCACCCAAACTTCTCTTAGCTTTCTGTCTTAACTCACACATCTTCAGTTCACAGAAAAGACCTCACACCAAAATCACTGGAAATGCCATTCCGGCTTCACTTCCAAAGCTTCCAGCATCCAACCCAGATCAGAAGTCAGTTAAGCCGTATTTAACGAATCAGATGTGTGATCTCAAGAAAGAGTTCGTGACGGTTCGTATTAAGATATGAAGTACTCTCATGTCCTTTCATTTGCAGGCTTCACGATCTCAGGGTCAGGTCTGAAGCATCTGTAATTCTGTTTAAGCACAGCTTTAAAGCTCTTGCCTATTCATCAGTAAAAGACATGCCACAAATAACACGATCACATAGGCAAATGGTATAATTTGCACAAGGTTTAAAATACAGGTGGGTGGCTTTCTAACATAAAGCACCATGATGCAGAACTGTGCCCGGGGAAGGTTCGAATGCAGCAACATTGCTGGGCTCTGAGGACAGTGAGCTCGTCTGCCAGCCTCCTTCTCGATCCCAGGACCCTACCTGTCGTGTGCCTTGATGTGGACACCCAGACTGTCCCTTTGTTTCCCTGCACCAATGTTAACATTAGGGAACAGTGACAACATTCTCCCTCTATTTAAACAGGTGTTTTGAAACCAAATGATCCTAGTTTCTGATTTTATTAATAATTAAAATACTTGAGAGTGATTAAGGAGTTCATATATTAAAAACATGATGGGGGGTGTCCAACTGGCTCAGTCAGAAATGCATGTGACTCTTGATCTCTGGGTCACAAGTTTGAGCCCCACGGTGGGTGTAGAGATGATGTAAATAAATAAATAAGCTTTAAAAAATTGTTAGGTTTTTAAACATAAATTTAAAAATAAAAATAAAGGGGCACCTGGGTGGCTCAGTGGGTTAAAGCCTCTGCCTTCAGCTCAGGTCATGATCCCAGGGTCCTGGGATCGAGCCCCGCATCGGGCTCTCTGCTCAGCAGGGAGCCTGCTTCTCTCTCTCTCTCTGCCTGCCTCTCTGCCTACTTGTGATCTCTGTCTGTCAAATAAATAAATAAAATCTTAAAAAAATAAAAAAAATAAAAATAAAAACACATGTGATATAAATATATGAAACATATCTATTTTAATAGCTCTTATATCATTATCTGCCTAAAGCCTAGTTAATCAGATCAAGAGTGATTTAAACTGAAGGAGTAAGAGAGGAGAAACACCGACATGGATAGAATTATTATGGAAAACCGCAGTTATGGCAAGGAAATGAGTATCTGGTTATTCACATGAGAAAACAGTAAGGGAAGGAGCTAGAGGTAAGACTTATGACCTCAGATACTTATTACATAGAAAATGCAGAGTAAATAAAGTGGATTGAGTTATAACACCGAGTGGTAAATCAGACTATCACAGAGATTTGGAAGATACTGTTTAAAATGGAACCCAGGAATGTGGGAGCTCATTTTGGACAGAAGCAGTTGAACAACAACGTGGATTTCTGTGTCTAGAAATCCAGACCCGGAAGTAGAATCTTGGTGGAACACAAGGGGTAAGGATTGGAGACAAGAAATCACACAAAAAGAAAAAGGTGGCGTGTTCTATGGCCACCTGATCAGGGAGAGGAAACAGGTAATAAAGTTTAAAGCAAATATGTTACAGTCAACGATCCTCTAGCAGAAACTTCAAGATCCACAGAGCTCTGAAAAGCTCATTTGGCAGCAAAACTTGATCCGACATGATCGTTTGTGGGTGGCAATGCTCGTGTTAGTCACTTAGAGTTAAACAAAATACACACACATCAGAGAAGAAATTAGGAAATAGAAATAAGAGAAGAAAATGAAAATTATCCAGTTATAAAAATGATCAGTGTGTGTCTCCTGGCACACTTTTGGTTTTCTACCTACCTACTTATCTCCATATCTACCTACCTACTTGCTTACCATTGGTGATCTTTAACATCTAACATGTAAATCTAGCTATAGAAATATAGCTCTTTTTACAAAGGCTAGGTTATACTATACATATTATTCTATGAAATTCTTTTGTTCCATTAAGTAGTAGATCACAAATAACATTCTGTAGAATTAACTATATGCTTTCTATTGTCTCAAAGCAGCTACACTGGCAGGAATGTATCTTCTTTATTAATTAATCACAACTTAATGACATTTAATTTGTTCAGACTTTTCTTTTTTAAAAGACTTTATTTATTTATTTGACAGGCAGAGATCACAAATAGCCAGAGAGGCAGGCCGAGGAGGCAGGAGAAGCAGGCTCCCCACTGAGCAGAGAGCCCGATGCGGGACCCGATCCCAAGACCCTGAGATCATGACCTGAGCCGAAGGCAGAGGCTTTAACCCACTGAGCCACCCAGGTGCCCCTGTTCAGACTTTTCACTATCAAAAGCAACCCTGTGATTGACACGCTAATAACTAAATCTTTGCAAATGATTGAAATGATTTCCTTACTGTAAACTTCCAAATGTGAGATGATGAGTCAAGAGATATTTTGATAAGTATTTGATAAATTTGGCAAATAACTCTTTAAAAAATTTATATCAGCATATAATCATCCCACCAAGATGTTGGTATACTAAGTATTTTTAATATGTTGGTGACAGACCAACATATTAAAAATGCTCATTTTCCAACAACTTCTCAACACTGAGTTACAAGAGTTGAATATCTTGGCCAATTTTTAGGTGGAAATGGTGTTTACTTTTTAAAATTGTAATACCTTTGAAAAAAAATAAAATTGTAATATCTTTGATTACTGGTTGTGATGGCTAATTTTTTTTAAAGATTTTATTTATTTATTTGACAGAGAAAGAGACATCACAAGTAGCCAGAGAGAGAGGAGGAAGCAGGCTCTCTGCTGAGCAGAAAGCCCGATGCGGGGCTCGATCTCAGGACCCTGAGATCATGACCTGAGCCGAAGGCAGCGGCTTATGTGATGGCTAATTTTATGTGTCAACTTGACCTACCAGAGACTGGGTGTGTTCTTGGGGGGGTATTTCTGGATATTTCTGGTAACATTGGAACAGGTGGATTCCGTAAAACAGTTTGCCCTCCCCCAATGCGCGTGGGCATCATTCAGTACATTGAAAGCTTGAACAGAACAAAAGGTGGAGGAGGGAAGAAGTCACCCCTTTTTTCCCTGCCTCACTGCTCGAGCTGGGACATCTCAACTCCCTTTCTCTAGCTCTTGGATTGGGACTTACACTGATGGCTCCGATGGTCCTCGGGCCTTTGGACTCAGACTAAATTATGCCACCAGCTTTCTGGGGTTTCCAGCTTGCTGATGGCAGATGGTAGGACTATTCAACCTCTCATGAATACACACACACACACACACACACACACACACACACATTCATATACATAAATATCCATTCTGTTACTCTGGAGAACTTTAAGAGCATTTTTTCATGAACTCAACAGCAAGTTGTATTTTTTTAATAAAAACTTTTGTTGTTGTTGTGGCAAAAGACGTGTAAAGAAATGTGTGCAAACCCGAAGTACAGCTCAGCGAATTATCACAAAGCCAACACATGCTATGGCCAGAACAGAAGTCAAGAAATAGAATCCCCAGTACCCCAAACATTGCCGTTCTGGGCATTGCCCTTTACCCTTCTCCCCAAAGGAGAGGGTGCAATTTCTGAGTCATTTAGGTATTGCCACAAAAATGCCCATAACAAACCATCCCAGAATTCAATGACTCTTTAAGACAGAAATCGCTATTGCCACGGATGTGTGACTTTGCTAATTTCATCTGGGTTCATTTACGTGTTTGTGGATCAGCTGATCAAGATTGGGCTTAGCTGGGCCATTGTCCTGACATCTAACATAATAGTCAAGTTTTACTTTTTTTTAGTACTTTACGTAGATAGACTCTTACAATAGGTATTCTTTTATGTCTAGCAGATTTCTTTCAATATTATTTTTTGAAGCTTGTCTAGCAGCGTGTCTTTTAACAGTTTACAAGAGCTGATTGTTAAATTTTTAGGAATTTTGGAAACCAGGTGTCGAACATAACATAAAAGGTACATGATAAAAACTCATAATTAAACTAATTACATTAAAAACAAAGGTGATAAATACTCAAAGCTCATTGCTTCCTAATTATTCAACTACCTTTTTCTTTTATCTATGCTCATGAGGTTATGTAAATTAATTATAACTGCATGGAATAAACATTATTGAAAGGAGCGGTGTTGTGTATTTCTTTCAAATCTTGTGTTCAATACTGTCACATTGGTAGCTTAAAATTGGCCACAGTGGGAGTATTTGCATCATGGAAATCAGCAGATACTTTAAATTAGGGCTTTATTTTATTGTTCTGTTGATTGTCTAGACTTAAGAAAGTGATGGAGAAAATGTTAATTAAGAGGACGAATTAACCTTAAAATATGTTGTGTCTGTAGCCTAAATTACATTGCAAGAAACACGCAAAAAAACGAGGAACTATTCTTTCAGTATTCAAAACTATTATCCAATTCAGTATAGAGGTTCCTCCATCATTGGCAAGTACGGGAAGGCTCGACTTAAATCTTCAGTTTCTTTTGTTTTATTCTTCAACATAAGTAAAACGATCGAGTAAAAAGCATGTCGGAGCTACATTGGTTTGTCGACCGTACCCACAGGCTGCCTACAGATACAGGAATTCAGCAAAAATCAACCCAATCGATGGAGAATCGATTGGCAATATGGAATTTCCACTAAGGAGTATTGCAGATTTTATCACTTGTAGATTGTGTCCTATTCAACCTTTATAATACTGAAATTTATAATAAGTATATGTGTAGATACATAGAGAGATTTTTCTTCCCCAGAGAGACAGTGTTACACATTTGCCAGCATCCCTCTGATCACCTACATCACATATTGTTGTGTATAGTCATAGCTCATTTATTTCCTTGGGCTGTATGGTATTCTGCTGAATGATTATACCACCGTGTATTTACCCATTCTACTGTTGGCTGATGTTTGGATGATTTCCGGTTTTAGGTATTTATTTTTCTTTCTTCTTTCTTTAAATTTAAATATGAATGAGCAATAGAGTACATCATCAGTTTCAGATGTACTGTTCAGTAATTTATCAGTTGCGTTTAACACCCGGGACCCATCACATCACCTGCCCTTCTTAATGCCCATCATCCCTTTACCCCCATCCCCCCACCTCCCTCCCCTTCAGCAACCCTCAGTTTGTTTCCTATAGCTAGGAGTCTCTCATGGATTTTCTCCCGCTCTGATGACCTCCCACTCAGTTTTCCCTCCCTTCCCCTGTGATCCCCTGTGCTGTTTCTTATATTCCACATATGAGTGAAACCATATAATTATTTTTCTCTGCCTTATTTCACTCAGCATAATACTCTCCGGTTCTATCCATGTCAGTGTAAATGGTAATTATTCATCCTTTCTGATGGCTGAGTAGTATTTTGTGTATATATATGTATATATACGTACACATACATATATATGTATACATGTAATATTGATGTAATATGTAATATTCCCATATATCTATGTATCTGTATGTATGTATGTATGTATGTATGTATCTATCTATCCATACCACATTTTCCTTATCCATTCATCTGCAGCAATGCCCGCGATAGCCAAAGTGTGGAAAGAGCTGAGATTTCTGGCTTTAGATTGAACAAGTAATGCTCTTGAAACATTCTTGTGAATGAATTTTGGTACACATATGTACTCATTTCTTTTGCTGTTGTATTAGTTGCGAATGGCTTATATAAGAAATTACCTCAAAGTTAGTGCCTCAAAACAACATTAAGTTTATAATGTTACAGTTCTGGAGATCAGAAGCCCCAAATGGGTCTCGTTGGGTTAAAATCAAGGTTTTGGCTGGAATGCATTGCTTCTTGAGAGCCCAGGGAATGGTCTGTCAGCCTTTTGTTGCTTCTAGAGACCACCCACAGTCCTTGACCTGTGGTCCTTTTCAGCCGTCACTCGTCACTCAGATGCCAGCTTCCATTGTCACACCTCTTCTCCGGAATCTGACCCTATGCTTCTCTCCCATGAGGACCCATGTGTTAGTTTGAACCCACTTCAGTAATCCAGGATGAGCACCGCCCCCATCTCATGACCTTCAATTTAAACATACTTGCAAAGACCCTCTTGCCGAGTAAGGTAACTTAATCCCAGGTATAAGGGATTGGGACGTGCACATCTTTGGGAATGCTATTTTTTAAAAGATTTTATTTATTTATTTATTTGAGACAGAGAATGAGAAAGAGAGCATGAGAGGGGGAAGGTCAGAGGGAGAAGCAGACTCTCACTGAGCAGGGAGCCCGATGCCAGACTCGATCCTGGGACTCCCAGGATCATGACCTGAGCTGAAGGCAGTCACTTAACCAACTGAGCCACCCAGGTGCCCCTGGGGGTGTCATTATTCTGCTTGACACAGGCACACTCTAAGGATGGAATCGCTGCACCATAACCATGCATATATAGTCAGCTTTAGAAAATATTACCACATAGTTTCCCCAAGTTGTCCCAATTTCCCCTCCGGAACAATATCTGAATATTTCAGTTACTTCCCATTTTTGCTTAATAGGGTCAGTCCTTTTTCTTTGGATCATTTCAGTGGACTAGTATTAGAATCTCACTTTAATTTTAACTCACATTTCCCGATGACTAAAGCAGATTTTCATAGGCTTATGCTATGAAATACCTTCTTCTGTAAAGTGCTTGTTTGAATCTGCCCTCTGCTCATTTTTATATTTGGTCGTTTGGTCTTTTTGTTTTCTTTTTTGTTGTCATCTCAAATACTTTTTATATAAAAATATAACTACTTTAATTAATCCTCTTTTTTCCTTATTAATTGTTTTAACTCAAGTATAATCAACATATGGTGTTACGTTCGATTTAGGTATACAGTACAGTGGTTCAACACTTGGACACGTCACCCAGAGCTCATCACGGTATGTATGTGCTCTAACTCCCCTTCCCCTATTTCACCCCCCCCACCCACCTTTTCTTTTAGATGTATCATAATTTTAAAAAAAATATGTATTCTGGAATCAAGGCATTCATCATTATGATTATTACAAATATTTTCTCCCACTCCATGTCTTTCATTTTCAATGCCCTTTATCATGTTATTTGAGGAACAGAAGTTCCCATTTTAATGTGGTATAGTTTATCAATCGTTTGCGCCATGGATAATGTTTTCTGGGTTCTGTTTATGAAATCGCGTTGCCTACTTTGCCTACTCAGTGTCTTGAAGATGTTCTCCTACATTATTATCTTCCAGAAGCCTTATTGTTTTACTTGTCACATTTATCATTGTAAAGATATTTATTTATTTGTTTGTTTGTTTGTTTATTTAAGAGAGAAAGCACCAGTAGGGGGAGGGTCAGAGGGAGAGGGAGAAGCAGACTTCCCACTCAGCAGGGAGCCCAACATGGGGCTTGATCCCAGGGCCCTGAGATCATGGCCTGAGCCCGAGGCAGACGCTTCGCCGACTGAGCCCTCCAGGTGCCTCTAGTTGTTGCATTTATATCTACAATCTGTATAGAATTGATGTTTTTGTGTAGTGCGGGTTTTCATCTCATGTGGATACACAATTGACTTAGCATCATCTATTGAAAAAAAAAACACTTTCCCTTGATTCTTGCATTATTGTCGATGTGTTTGCTTTTACTTCAGTGCTGGACACTGAGTATCAACATTCTGAGGGATAATTTGAGGCTTTGGATGATTTTATCTTTCTCCAGAGAGGATTAGTTTTTATTCCGCAGACAGGCTGGGGCAAATGATCCCGATCCCATCAAGGGTGGAGCTGGCTGGAAGCTAAAACTTCCAACTTGGGGAAGCACGTTTATTTCAAAGTCTCGGGCTCCTTCCATGGAATGACCCCCTGGGGTCCCGATTGCAAGATCCGGGGTTGGGGGGGGGGTTGATCAGGGCCTCTCCTCTTTAGTGGGTCATAATATTTGTCTGTCCTGCCCCACAGGAGTGCTGAAGGCTCTGCTCAGCTTCTCAGCCTTTTAGCTGGTTTGTTTTCTTTTCTTTTCTTTTTGTGTTTTTTGTTTTTTTGTTTTGTTTTGTTTTGTTTTGTTTTAGCTTCCCAGCCTCTTGGGTGCAACTTTCAAATCCATGAAAGGACTCCAGGAGAAAAGTACGGCCCTGTATAGGCTCACTCAAAAGGAGACTATAGCCCGCCCGTCAAAGTAGAGTTTCTGGTGATGACCGGAGTCTAACTCACAGTGAACCCCCTCTGTGGCTGTTGGTCCAGTTGCTGAGTACTTGGCAACCAGGGACATTACGGTGGGAAATGCTAAGTAGAAATGCCTGCAAATTTTCCCTCCTTACCATAATAACAATCCAGAAGCAATACTGCATCCCTGGGGGAATCGCAGAGATTAATACCACCCTCGAAGACTTGAAAGGGGAGTGATAGCTATCACACACCCCCATTAGCTCACCTAGTTGGCCTGTGCAGAAGCCACATGGATGCTGGTGAATGACTGGGGGTCATCCTAAACTAAATCAAGGTGCAGGGACAAATGAACATAGCTCCTGGCTCTTGGTCTGCCGGTATTGGGCCAATGGTGTAACTTCACGGCTCTGTCTCAGGGCCAGTTGGTGCTCTGCTCTCTGCCAGAATAGAGTCTGCAGGGATCCTGATCACCTTGGTCAGCGTCCCACTGGTCCACCACACGGGCGACAGTAGGCTGATAGGCTGAAGTGCCCCACCCCGGTGAGCAGGGTACACTGAGCTGTGGCTCCACAGAGGCACCCAGAACCCTGTCTGGGGGCCAGGGGACTCCCTAAGTCAGCTCTTAATACTGCATGGCCAATGGTAAACTTAATGGAAGGCAATGTAGCAAGAACAAAGGCAGGACAGTTGGAGACTCGGGCCCTTTGAAAATGAAGATTTGGGTCTCAACACCAGGTAAAGAACCCTGCGCGGCTGAGGCTATAGCTGGGAGGGGAAGAGAGATACGACTGGGCAATGGAAGGAGCTAGCCAGAGATATCACGACCCTGTGGCCACTTACAGAAATGAGTTCTGTAGAAGCTTTGACTATTTTCCCTGTGCTTGATATATGCCTGTGGTTTCTGGCATATACCAGCCATTTTCTTTTCTTACCTCCTTCCAATTTTAATTCTCTTTTTCAGATTCATTTATCTATTTATTTTAGGCAAACAGAGAGCAAGCACTGACAAGAGAGGGGGGAAGGGCAGAGGGAGAGACTCTTCAAGCAGGCTCCTTACTGAGTGTGGAGCAGGACGCGCAGCTCGATCCTGACCCTGAGATCCCCACCCTCGCCAGAATGAAGAGTCGGATGCTTAACCAATGGAGCCACCCTCTGAAGTTGTTGGAAGTTAACTTTACCGTTTAGTCTTCAGGTGACAGAATGTTCCATGAGGTGATGACTAAGTTCAAAGATTAATTAATATAGCAGTGACGGAGGCAAGAACTCTTGGGAGTCTCACTTGGGGCAAAGGTGAGAACGTCTTCTCTTGCAAGGAGGAATATCCTATCTCCCTATGTAGAGATATCAAGTGGTTTTGGTTTTGTATGAAAGTCACATGTGTGCACAAGTGTGCGTGAGGAAGCCAAGTCGCCCAAGGGTTAGGCCACCAGGCATCCACTCTCGGCCTCTCGGCTCCACATTCACCCTTCAGTGCCTGCCCTTTAGTGATGGACACAGCTCTCGAAGCTTTCCTCTTTCCACCGTGGACATGAAGATAGGCTTTGTCAGTAGAGGGCACTGAAGGAAAGCTTTTTTTCCTGGTTTCGGTCCTACTTTGCATTTGCTAGCTCTTGCTGTACTGCCCATCAGGGGGTTTCGGTAGAAATATCAGTGGTGCTCTGCCCCAGCCACACACCCAGAGCGTTAACCCCCGGGAGATTTTGCTTCTGGTTGGGGCCCAGGGACCACCTCTGTGCCCTCCTGACACACACACTGCCCTTCAGAACTACAGACTAGAGAGGGGCCCCAAGTCCCTCTATGTGCTCATCTCCAGCCTTGGCTCACTTGCACCCAGAGACCTGTTTCCTGTTTCCTGACTGTGGGCTAGCTCTGGGCCTGCAGTCCCGCGTGGACTTCTCTGCCATCCGGGAGGGCAGACGCTGTTACCATGCCTTCTCCAATGAGGAGGTCCCCTTGCAACTTTGCCCCCCATTTCTTCCATTTTCTTTATGGAAAAATAAAGAAAAATTTCTTTATATCATTGGAATAGTTTAATAATTCTTTATATTAAATTCCTTGGTCTAAATTAGAAGGCAGTTTCTGTTTTCTGACTGTCCCCAAACTTATATGCTGGGTGATAATGAAGGGAAGCCCCGAAATGTGAGCAGGAAGCTGGCCTGTCCGTCAGCCAGTTCCAACCGGAACCAGAAGCCAGAGCGCGCTGGAAGGGACATGGCGGCACTGAGAGATTTCCTCACCACACGGAAAATTGAATTGAAAGGCTGTGGAGGACATGGGAAAAAATTATCTACACACATATAGAATCATAAGAAAATTATAATTGATTCCATCGTGTGGAAAATTTTGTGCGGCTGTGGGGAAAGCGAGAACTGGCCAGAGGTACATCAAAGCCTATGAGAAAATGAGAATCATGCCATTGTTAAATCCAGAGCTAACAATTCTAAAGGGAAGGAAATAACAATCACGATACACTACTTGGCTATAGTTGACAATAAATACGAAGCAATAATTCTAATGATTCAATTAAAATTGTGGTCAACCCGTGGTTGAAAGGGAGGGGACAGGAAGCAAGGCTGGTGATGAAGCGATGTAAGAAGCTAAATCTTTGATCCAACATAAAAAACAAATCATACCTATGATTGATAAAAGAAATTTCAGTTTAAGCATAAAAAATAGAAACATAAAGCTAAGCGTTGGAAGACACTAGGGAGAGGGGATACTTACAGCACATATAATACTGTTTGTTACAAGCAATTCGGCATCACTTGACATTTTAACTATGTGCATGTATTACACGAAGTTATTTCAGAGGAAATTCTGACTTCAGAGGAAAGGTAAGCCAGTTCATGGATCAGAAGACATTGATGAGGAGGTGATCTTATGGGTTTGAAAGGTCCCCAAATAGATTTTCTAACAATACATTTGGAACTGATCTTGGAAGAAAAGGGGATGATACCAAAAGAACGGGCAAACGTGCCCAGAAAGCATACCACAGAGCCAGCAGCTCTAACGATGGCATGAAGACAATGGACACAGGGCTGGTGTCATGCACCAAGGGAAGAGAATGGTCCAGATACATGAGAAGAAGAGCAGGACGCAAAAGGTCACAGCGAGTAAGGGCTGGGTAAGAAAAAAACAAAACAAAACAAAACAGAGGCAAGCTCAAGGGACTTCAAAAGCTTGTTTTGTTTAACAACCCAGGCGTTGTAAGATCAATTTTTCAACTGGGAGCTGCCACTCAGGAGGACATGGGCAGAGAGATCACAGAAAACATGAAACGAAGACCACACAGAAGACTCCTTACCCCAGTGTTGGAGAGAACCAGGCAAAAGGGACTGTCGCTGTGGAAAAGTCAAATATGTGTGTCTGAAACTTTAACCTGCAGATCACCTGAGATCTTGTTAAAATGCAGATTTGTATTCAGAGAGTCTGGGATAGAGCTCGAGATTCTGAATTTCTAACAAGTTCCCGACGGTGCTACTCTTTGAATATCAAGTCTAAGTCACTCCAAGTGGGCCTTGCAACCAATCAATCACTTAGAAAAACCAAGCGTGACACATTGAGTGGGAAGGTCCAGAGTCTGGGAAATACCCGTGTACACGTCATACAGACTAGTTCCACCCATGTGCTGGGAGGAAGATCTGCCTCTATGCACCCCAGCTCTCAAGAACCCAGTCTTGTCAGAGGTGGAGGCACCTGAGAGAGCTGAGACACTCCATCAGGAGACTCTAGGAACTCCTCCACTCAAGGGAGGAGAGGTGTAGGGAGAACCCACAGCTGAGAAGAAGACCGGTGCAGGCAGTGCTGTCAATAGGGCTCATTGGCAAAAACCGGTTACTTGGAAGGTTCTCTCATGGTCAATGGCATAGCTAGATAGGTAGGTCTGGAAAGTGCACCAGGAATTGGACAGTTTTTTCATGACATGCTTATGGACCATGTAAAGAAGTATAGATTATGTGGTATTTATAATTAAGCAGGGGAGTCACTGGTTTAATATCCATACCCAAGTGTATTGATTCATTGATTGGCTGGTGTCGACTGAAAGGGAGGTCTTAAAGGAGATGTGGGCAGCTCTTCCTGTTCAGCAGCATTGGTCACGATCGGTGTGAAACAGGATGTTAGAGGTGTGAGGCAGGACTCTTCTGCAAGTGACAGAAAGACCAGGTCATGTAGGCTTAAGCAAAAGAGGGACTGTATTTTATATATTGGCTCATTATAGGTATGTGTTGGCTCTTTAGTTTTTAAAATTTTTTTATTATGGTGAAATGCACATCATGTAAAATTTGCTTGCTTAACCATTTCTTTTTTTTTAAATTATTTATTTGAGAGAGAGAGAGGGAGAAGGGGTAGGGGCAGAGGCAGAGGGAGAGGGAGAGAGAGAGAAAATCTCAAGCAGACTCTGTGTTGAGTGTGGAGCCCCATGTGGGACTCGATCTTACGACCCTGAGATCATGACCTGAGCCAAAATCAAGAGCTAGATGCTCAACCGACTGAGCCACTCAGGTGCCCTTTAATCATTTCTAAGTGTATACATCAATGGTATTTAATCTGTTCCTAAGTTGTTCAACCATCATCAACCATCCATCTCCAGAACTTCTTTCATCTTGTAAAACTGAAACTCCATACTCATTAAACAATAACTCCCCATTCCTTCCTCCCTCCCAAGACCCTGGAAACCACCATTTTTCTTTCTGTCTGTAGGATTTTGAGTACTCTAAGCATCCCACATCCGTGGAGTGTTACGGTATCTGTTCTTTCGTGGCTGGCTTGTCTCGCTCCGCATCAAGTCCTCAAGGCTCATCCATGCGGTAGCCTGTGTCAGGATTTCCTCCCTTCTTAAGGCTGGACAAGATCCCACTGCATACAGTCCACATCAGGCTTACCCATTCATCCATCAGCGAACAATCGGGTTGCGTCTGATGGGGTAGATGGTCAGTTAGACATGAACTGGAGGTAAAGGTCATGATAAATCAGTGACACCTTCGAAGGCCAAGGGCACAGCTCCCTGCCCTTGGGGCTTTTAACATCCTAGCCTTATGGCTTCCAACACCCCTCACTAACAGACCAAGAGCGACAGGTGCAAAACATGCTCACTCCTTATCCCCTGGGGAAGGTACCTGGGGTTACCTCTGCCCCAGGGTGACCTACAGCTTCTTTATAATATATTTACATTATGGTTTTCACTGCCCCCCCCACCCCTGCTCCCACCCTGCGTGGGGGAAGATGGCCATGTCAGTTCCAGCAAGAACCTTGTAGGGCCAAAAACTCCTCCTCCCAACCAGCAGGAGTCTCTGAGAGGACTGGAAACAGCTTCAGGCAGAGATCGCCCTAGCTATGTCCCACAGCCTACACAAACGTAAAGAGAAAAGACTCTCCTAACCCTCCCCCCACACCCCCACCCCTTCCTGTTGCCACTTCTGGGTCTGCCTGCTCTCCCACCTTGAGAGCACACTGTCCTTAGTAAACTGCTCTGTGCTCGCTACCTTCTCTCTGGCCACCTCTACTGCAGCACAGATCCTCACATCTGTTGATGTGGGGGGGGGGATCCAATGAGACCTCTGTTCGCACAACAGGACTCTCCTACCAGCAATACTTCTTCAACGTTGGGCCATTGTGAATGATGCTGCTGTGAACAGGGGTGTACAAATATCTCTTGGAGACCTTGCTTTCAGCTCTTGTGGGAACATACTCAGAAGTGGAATTGCTGGATCGTATGATAGTTCTAGTTTTAATTTCTTGAGTAGGGTCATTGCGTAGCCGGTGGCTCTGCCCAGCAGAATCTAATAATGTGGTAACTCTGGAAATCAGCTTCTCTCCCTTCTCCAGGGTTTTCTGGCCTCTCTTAATGTTTTTACTTATTGTTTTTGATGTTTCTTTTATTGTTGCGGGTTTTCTTTGCGCTGAGGATCAGACAAATGTAAACGTAGGGTCTTCTGAGATCTTCTTTAAGCCTTTCCTTGGGCATGCAGCAGTCACTACCTAATTTTCCCTATCTATGTAGTCATTTCTCAATGTTCTAGTCTTTAATGTCTGGCTCCCAAAAGGAGAAATAGAGAAAAGTGAAGACACCAGCATTTTAAATCTCTAGGATACACTTCAGCTGGATTTGGGGGTGGGGGTTGGGGAGGTCGCTTGCAGCATAGATCCCTGGTATTTGGAGTCTTGGGTCCCTTCTGTCCCCCCTGGCTCCCATGGCTCTCGGCAGGTTGCTCCAGGAACACAGGGACAACTGCCTTCTGCAGGATGGAGGCGGGGTACTGGGCTAAGAACTGCAAGTGACTGAAATTAACTGCAATTTACCATCCTGGTCTTCCCCCTGAAAGTTGCAAGCTTTCAGTAGACTGCAGACTTCCAAAGTAGTTGTATCTGGCAGATTCCACTAGTGCAGTTGTCTTTTTTTTTTTTTTTTTAAGATTTTATTTATTTACTTGTCAGAGAGAGAGAGAGTGAGCACTGGCAGACGGAGGCAGAGGGAGAAGCAGGCTCTCCGACGAGCAAGGAGCCCGATGTGGGACTCGATCCCAGGACGCTGGGATCATGACCTGAGCCGAAGGCAGCCGCTCAACCAACTGAGCCATCCAGGCGTCCCTGCAGCTGTCTTGATGGAGAGACAGATGTCTGGTGCTTTTTACTCCAGCATCTTCCCAGACTCCTTCCTACTTGGATTATGATGATGATGGTTATTTTCATCATAATAAGTGCACTCATTAATCCCCATCACCTTATTTCACCCATCCCCTGCCTCCCCCCCATAACCACCATTTTGTTCTCTATAGTTAAGAGTCTGTTTCTTGGTTTGTCTCTCTTTTTAGTTTTCCTTTGCTTGTTTGTTTTGTTTTTTTAAATTCCACATATGAGTGAAATCATATATTTGTCTTCTTCTGACTTATTTCGCTTAAGCATTATACTCTCTACCTCTCTCCATGTTGTTGTACATGGCAAGATTTCATTCTTATGATTGAATAATATTCCAGTGTGTGTGTGTGTGTGTGTGTGTGTGTACACACCATGTCTTCTTTATCTATTCATTAATCAGTGGACACTTGGGCTGCCAGTTTGGTTATCATAATAATGCTACAGTAAACATAGGGGTACATGTATCCCTTTGAATAAGCGTTTCTGTATTTGGGAGGGAAATACCCAGCAGTGCGATTACTGGGCGGTAGGGTAGTTTATTGTTAACTTTTTGAGGAACCTCCATGCTGTTTTGCACTGTGCTGTACCAGTTTGCATTCCCACCAACAGGGCAAGGGAATTCCTTTCTCTCCACATCCTCGCCCACACTTGTGGATTCTTGTGGTTTTTATTTTGGCCGTTCTGACAGGTGCGAGGTGACATTTGGCTTATGAATTTTAAAGTCCGGAGCTGAGATAGGTTCTTGGCAGCTGGGGAACTCCGACTGGTCCTCGAACTGCCCCCAGCTCTCTACAGATAAACAGAGAGCACAGGGCGAATGATCTGGGTGTTGTAAGAGAAGAATGTATAGGTACATATACATTTTACATATACATTGTATACGGAGTATAAAAGAAAGAGAAATCAGACCCACTGGGCAAAGTCAGGAAAAACTGTTCTCTATGAAAAAGTCATGGAAGAGTCTTGATGGAGTCTTGAAACACAGGCATACCGTCTTCAAGACGTCAGAGGGTCCCAGTGTAGGAAGAACTACAGCACGATGAAGTCAGAATGCCTGGGTTCAAATCCTGGTTCCACCTTGGGTCCTGCAGTCTTAGGCTAATCACACCTCACTGTTCTTAGTCTCTGTAGTCTCATCCACAAAAAGGGTGTAATGGGATCTTTAGTAATTGCTAAAATTTACTGAGGACATATAATACACCAGGTATCGTGTAGAACACTTTTAACACACATTTTGTTTACCTACTACCGCTATTTTCAGATTAAGACACTGAGATTTCAGAAGGAATTTTCTCCATCATAGAAAGAGAGGGTAGACCAAGGCTTAAAACTCAAAGGCAGGCAGGCCTCATGCCTTTAACCTTCTAGTCCTCCAGTGTTGTAGGAGATATTTGTAAAACATTTGCCAGGATGTCTGACACATAGTAAACAGTAAATGTTAGTTGTTGCTACTGTTCCTTCTGTGGTTGCTATTATTATGCTTGTATCTGATCTCCTTGTAACTCTGCTCCAGACAGATCCTTATCTATCACACAAGATTTTGAGACAGGATTTTCCTCTATGCTTGCCCCATAAAATTCAACTCCACTTCTTCCTTAATAGTTCTTAAACTCTCCTGACAAGGTCAGATGAAACTAAGGTGAAAGCTGCAAATTAGAGGAAAACCTTTCCCCAAAGGATCTGTTTGCTTTAAAAAATCACATAGGTTTGGGGTGCCTGGGTGGCTCAGTGGGTTAAGCGGCTGCCTTTGGCCCAGGTCATGATCCCGGGGTCCTGGGATCCAGCCCCGCATCAGGCTCCCTGTTCAGAGGGGAGCCTGCTTCTCCCTCTCCCTCTACCTGCTGCTCTGCCTGCTCGTGCTCTCTCTCCAACTCTCTAGTAAATAAATAAAATCTTAAAAAAAAAATCACAGGATTACTTTTCAGTGGTCAGATTTCCTGTAAATACTGTGGTTTGGGACACTTTCATTTGGGCAAGGAGTTGATGCTCACAACACGGGCACCTTGTTCTCAGGCCCAAGGCATTGTTTTACCTTGTGAGTGTTCTTCCAGCTCAGCACCTGATGCCTGCCGGCTCCCTTTACTGCCACTCCCGTTTCTTCCCACTTCCTTGAGAATATCGGTGCCTTTGCCACTCTGGGAATGGTTATTCATAGCTCTAACACAGCCGATTGTTTCTCTGTCCAGAGATTTGAAATATACAAAACATCCATACCTTAAATGTTTATCCTCTGGGAAACAACGGTCTGGTGATCCCAAACCCCCAAAAGGGAGGGAAAACTCAGGCTTAAAGTTGACTTGTTTTCTGCTCTGGGGAAGTAGAGGTTGGGGTTGCTTTCATAGGATTTGGACTCCTACCTTAAGGAGGGTCACGAGTTCCCTGGTTGAACCCCAAAGCCACCTGGGGTGGTAGCTCTCAAAAGCCACCTGGGGTGGTAGCTCTCAACTTTATGTGCTCATTTGAATTCACCTGGGGAGATTGTAAAAATTCCCAGTGCCCACATGAATCTCTGGGGTTTGAGTTCAGGCATCAGTATTTTTTTTTAATTTTCTACATGATTTCAAGACTGAGCCTCACTGACCCTTCGGCCCTGCTTCTTAAGCTTAAATGCACCTGTAATTCACCAGAGGGTCTTGTGAAAATGCAGGCTTTGATTCAACAGGCCCAGGATGGGGCTTTTCCAGCAAATTCCAGGTGATGTTGATGCTGCTGCTCAGTGGGCCATGCTATGTACAGTGAATTTCTAGGGAACACAGTTCTGCTTGCAGAAATTGAGTCCAAATGAAGGTCTTCAGGGCACAAAGAACAAACATACATCCCAGGAAGACCGGTATTGATCAGTTCTTAATTCCATCAAGCCTTTTGTTTTATTTTTAATTTATTTTTAATTTTATTATTTATTTATGTTATTATTTATTTATTTTTATTATTTTATTTTATTATTATTTATTTATTTATTTATTTATCTGACAGAGAGAGAGAGATCACAAGTAGGCAGAGAGGCAGGCAGAGAGAGAGGGGGAAGCAGGCTCCTTGCTGAGCAGAGAGCCCGATGCATGGCTCCATCCCAGGACCCTGGGATCATGACCTGAGCTGAAGGCAGAGGCTTAACCCACTGAGACACCCAGATGCCCCCATCAATGCTTTTTAGAATCACCTTTGGAGATTAGAAAAAATGGTTTCCATCCTGGACATCCTGATATATGGGTCTGGGCTGAGACTTTGTATCTACATTTAAAAAAATATTTTTTGGCTCATCATGGTATATAGCTATAGGTGAGAGCCACTTATAAAAATAACCACAACTCAATGAATTTATTCTTTCAGAAAATTACAGAGTGATGGATTCAACTGTAGATTTTTGCAAGCAAGGTGTTAGGGTCTTGGCTTGTGATAACAGGATTATCTAACTGAAATCTACACTTATCCATGGGCATGCATAAAGTAAATTCAGAGGACCAAGGTAGAAATCTAGAAATCTTAGTAGAATGTTAAGAAAACAACCTTAACTTCCATCCAAAAAAGTGAGGTGAGGGTAGAATCCAAATTAACTCAGCAGATGAGCTGCCTCTCTGTCTCTCTGTCTGTCTGTCTCTTTCTCTCTCTCTCTCTCTCTCTCTCTCTCTCACACACACCCCTAGACACAACCTTAATTTCCTTTTAGTCTATGGTTATTTTTCAATTTAACATCGATAGTGTTCCTATGAGACAGTAACTTGACTTATCTCCAAAGAACCCAAAATGACAGATGCAAACGAAGATAGATAACACACCTAGAGAGACTCGTACTCTCTAAACTCAGAAATAATGGGTTTCAGCTCTAGCCCTGTGGGTGGCAGGAGTGTGTCCATACCCCAACCTCCCTGCAGCCCCGTTTCCAGGCCCTTCTCTGACAGGGACTAAATCTGCATCTTAAGTGCATGAAATTAATTGAATTTATCTTTGTTCATGTGATAAATTTTTCCACTTACAAACTAAATTTCATCATTCCCCAGTGAAACTCTAGTTAAATTAGAAGCCCTTCTTCGTTTTCAGAATTCTGATATTTTGGAATTTGTGGGCTATTTTTTTTTAAGCGACAATCATCCCAAAATAGCCACTCATGTTCTAAACAGCGCAGGTATTCACAGATGCTTATTAGGGAGGATGATTGCAGTCATGTTTCTGGGGCACTGTGGGAAGTGTTGGAAACTTCCTCGGCCCAAAGAAAGATGCACAGGATCTTGGAAAAACAAAGAAGAAATGTTTTTCTCTCCTGTATGGTTTAAGGCACCAACATTCAGCCAGTTACCAAAGCCAGCCATCCAGAAATCGGAATATTTGCTGACTAAATCCCTGATTCTTCTCCATCCACATCACACGTACGGAATCACTGGGGTCAGTCTATTCTACCATCGAATATGCTCCAATTCTTTGCTCTGTTCTCTGCCTGCCCCTACCTCTTTACGTCAAGCTCTTCTCTCTCTCTCTTTCCCTCTCTCTTTCTCTTTAAGACAAGGGCAGTAAACATTCTTGAGCATTGTCCATGTGTCAGGCCTTGGACTTGGTGCAGGGCGTACAAGGAGAAGTAAGACACAGCTTGATGCCTTCAAAGATTAATTCCAGAGGGGAATGAGAAGGTACTCCAAAACATTACTCAAATATTTATTATGTGCCAGGCTCTGAGTTAGATGCTGGTGGGGGGCGGGGGTGGGAGAAGATAGAGGACAAATAAAACAACATTTCTCTCCTTTTTGTTTAAGAACATTAAACCTTCCTCCCAAAAGCAAGCAAACAAATCCACAACAACCAGCTTCAACGAGCTTGGGCTACTGGATTCCAGGGAAAGACTCCGCAAGCAAACAACAGGAAGGGCAGGTTGTATCTGAGCCTCGAGAACGCAAAGAGCCCACCACGATTTTCTACCTCCTTTCTCGACATGCTGCCTTCCTTCGCCATACATGGCAGCCATGTAGGGGTTTTCATCTTACAAGTCTCCTCTTACAAGTTCCTGTCCCAGAAATCATCCCTCTTTATATTAACCTGTTTGGGGGCACTCTTGGTGGTTAATTCTCTGTGGGACCAGACCCCTGGGTGGCTGGAGGGGACCGGACATCAGGAGCTGAAATCAGGGGAGAGTCATAGGGGATGGAGGAGAAGTGATAAGGTCGTTTGGGCAATGGAGCTGACATTTCTGCGGAACAGCCATGTAAGGATTGGGGGAGGTTTGGGCTGAAGGTAGGACCCAGAGTCCTCAAACCCCTCCTCTTCAGATACTAGCGGACTCCAAGGGGGTGAGAAAATCAACAAGAGAGCCGAGAAAGTGGTGAGGGGCTACTACCAGTCAGCCCAGTGTTGTGAGAACCCAGATCTAATTTCAGTCTGAAACCCTGTAAAACTGCCTCCTCATTATTAATTTTCACAGAAAGCAGAACTTTGACATTTTAGTAGCTAATAAGCATTCCTGGTGTTCTCCTTGAATCCCTTTATTCAATAAGGTAGGTAATTCAATTGAAAAAAAATATGCACTTTTTTGAGGCTCAGTGAAGTAATTTTTATTTTGGGTGAAAAAAAAATTTCAGCCTTAAACCAGAATCTAGGCTGAAGGAGGTAATTTCCACAGTTCCTGAAGTCCAGGAACTGTGGGGTGGGCGTCTGGGAGTGATGATAGTCTCTGCATCAGAGCACGAAATAACCCAAGGTCCAGCAATGAAGGGCTTCGGCGTGTGGGCGTGTGTATGTGTGTGTGTGTGTGTGTGTGTGTGTGTGTTTTGTGTGTGTGTGTGCGTGTGCAGCCAATCGAAGGAGGATTTAAAGAAAACAAATGGAGGTGGAGAAATGTGGGAGGGACAGGGTGTAGTGGTGACACTTCTTTTGTGTTACACGGTAAGACTGTGTGGCACTATCGATAATCAATCTCAATGTGAATGGCCTAAATGTGCCCATAAAACGACACAGGGTTGCAGACTGGATAAAATGACAGGACCTATCCATATGTTGTCTACAGGAGACCCATTTTGAGCCTAAGGATACACCCAGATTGAAAGTGAAGGGATGGAGAAACATCTTTCATGCCAACGGGCCTCAAAAGAAGGCCGGGGTAGCGATTCTCATATCAGATAAATTAGATTTTAAACTAAAGACTGTAGTCAGAGACACAGAAGGACACTACATCATTCTTAAAGGGTCTATCCACCAAGATGATCTAACAATTGTAAATA
>PISX010010799.1:0-68552 GCA_004024625.1 Mellivora capensis | reverse complement strand
AAAAAAGAAAGGAAGGAAGGAAAGTGCACAACTTCAACTGTTACCAGGAAAACACCAACTAAAATGATAATGTGATGTCATTTTACACTTCCTGCTGAAGTAGCTCAGAGGAAAACACTAAATATTGCCAGGATTCAGAACAACTACAACACCCACATACTTCTGGTAGGGGTGTAAATTTGCAAGACCATTTTTGGGAAAACTGAACATAAACCCAGTCAAAGCCGAACATATGTTTACTCTACAATCTACTACTACTACTCTACAATTCTACTCGTAGGTAGAGATACAACAAAAATGCATACTTATTACATTCAATGCACTCTCAAGCAAAATCCCACAAGATTATCTTGTGGCAATCACGAGCTGATTCTAAAGTTTATATGGAGAGGCAAAAGAACTAGAATAGGCAACACAATGTTTAAAGAGAACAACAAGGTTGGAGGACTGACATTACCACCTTCAAGAGTTACCATAATTAACTACTAACTATAGTTAGTAATCAAAACCATGTGGTATTAGACAAATAGAAAAATGGTAAAGATGGACAGGCCAGAAACAGACTCACACAAATAAAGTCAACTCTTCTTTGAAAAAGTAGCAAAGGCAATTCAGCATAGAAATGACAGTCTTTCCAACAAATGGTGCCGGGGGGAGAAGGAATGTAAACACAGACCTTAAACCCTTAACAAAAAGTTAACTCAAAATGGATCATACACCTAAATGTAAAATGCAAAACTATAAAACTCCTAGAAAATAACATAGAAGAGATTCTAGATGACCTTGGGCTTGGCAATGACTTTTCATTCATTTTAGATACAACACCAAAGGCATAATCTTTGAAAACAATTGATAAGTTGAATCCTTCATTAAAATTAAAAATTTCTGCTCTGTCAAAGACACTGTCAAGAGAATGAGAAAATAAGTCACAAACTTAGAGAAAATAATCGCAAAATACATATCAGATCCCCACTGATATCCAAAATATACAAAGAACTCTTAAAACTCAACAATAGGAAAACAAAAACCCCAACTTTAAAATGGGCAAAAGATCTGAACAGACGCTTTACCAAAGATATGATAACATAATATTACATAACATAATATATTTCTATATTATTATATAACATAATAATTATACATTATATAACAATTATTATATAACATGATAACATCATAAGTCAGTAAGGAGATACAAATGAAAAAAAGTGCAATGTCACTGCACACTATCAGAATGGCTAAAATTGAAATCACTGACACCACCAAATGCTGACGAGCGTGTGGAACAACCAGAACTCTCACTCATTGCAGAAAGGTGGGAATGCAAAATGGTATGGCCACTTGGAAGACAGTTTGGAGACTTCTCATAAAACGAAGGATGCTGTACTATATGTTCCAATTGCTCCCCTTGGTATTTACCCAAAGGAGTTGAAAACTTCTGTCCACACAAAAGCCTGAACACAGACGTTTATAGCAGATTTATTCACAATTGCTGAAACTTGGAAGCCATCAAGATGTCCTTCCACGAGCGAATGAGGAAACAAACTGTGGTACATCCCCACAATGGAATATTATTCAGCAGTGGAAAGAAAAGAGCTATCAAGCCATGAAAAGACACAAGGGAACCTGAAATACATAATACTAAGTGAGAGAAGCCAGTGTAAAAGGCTATGTGCTGTATGATTCCAGCTATATATTTTGGGAAAGGGAAAACTATAGAGATTGTAGAAAGGTTGGTGTAGGAGGGAGAGAGGGATGAACAGGCAGAGCACAGGGGATTTTTTAAGGCAGTGAAACTATGCTGTATGATCCTACAATGGGGGATACATGTCATTATACATTTGTTAAAACCCAGAGAATGTACAGCACCAAGAGTGTACCCTAATGTCAACTAAGGACTGGTTGATAATGATCATATGTAATGTAGGCTCATTAATTGCATCAAATTAATGAGCCTACATTCTGTGCAAGATGTTGATAGTCGGGGGGAGGAGGTTATGTGTGTTGGGGGCCAAGGAGTATATGAGATTCTCTACACTTTCTGCTCAAGTTTGCTGTAAATTAAATAACTGCTATAAAAAATAAAGTCAATCAGAAAATTGTTTAAGTAGATGAACCTGTAAAATTTCATTTGTTTAAATCATCATAGGACAGCATCCTTACTCCAGGATTGGCATAGAGAATCATCCTAAATTAGTGCTATCCTCATGCAAACCTCCAAAAAGACCCTATAAAATGCAACTTGATTTGAGTGACAAATGGGAAAAGACAGAACCTCCTGCCTTGCCTGTATTTAAGATGAACAATGAATGATAAAAAAAACGACAATCTGGAATGCTAAAAAGGGAAATCATTTTGTTAAGGAAAACCTGGGGTGGAGTAGATGATTTGACAGCAAGAACTGTTGCTACGTGATCTCGCCATTCGGTTCTCATTCATTTCAAAATTTCTTACCCTTTTGTCCCCCCGCCCCCCTCTCTGCAAGATGTTTACATGCACTCCAATGGCAACAGAGAGTTCCTTAAATAATCCAAGTGGAATGCACGTGTGCCACCTTGAGACTGAACCCATTGTCTTGGGTACCTGTCTGCTCTGCCTCTGGAAAGACAAACACCACTGGGGGAGGAGGCCCAGGCTGGGTAAGGTCCAAAGAGGAACACCCACATGCCTGAAGCTATCAAAGGAAGAAATGCAGAGAGGGGGGCTACCATGGACCACCCAAAGCATAGATTTTGAAGTTTTTTATTTTTTGTATGTGTTTTGATTTGTTTTTAGATTTGAGTTGTGAGTCTACAACTCGCTTCTCCGGCATTTCCTGAAGAGAGCCCTCTGAGGAAATGATAAGCACTGCCTGGTAAGAAGTAGTCACATGTTGCGCATGCCCAGGGGCCTCCAAAGACTAGGTAAACATTGTTAACTGAGAGACGAGAGGAGCATCCTTCCTGATTGGAGTGACTTTTTTTTTTCTTCAAAGATTTTATTTATTTGAGAGAGAGAGAGAGAGACATGTGTACGAGCAGGGAGGAGGAACAGAGGGAGAGGGAGAAGCAGACTCCCCGCACTGAGCAGAGAGCCTGATGTGGGACTCCATCCTAGGTCTCTGAGATCATGACCTGACTCTTAACCCACTGAGCCACCCAGGCTCCCCTGGAGATACATTTTAACCATGAAAAAATATAATCCTATAGTCAGCCTGCCAAGTATGGATACTTTTAATATGTCTATAAAAGCTGGGGCACCTGGGTGGCTGGCTCAGTGGGTTAAAGCCTCTGCCTTCTTTCTCGGCTCAGGTCATGATCCCAGGGTCCTGGGATCGATCCCGACATCGGGCTCTCTCTCTGCTCAGGAGGGAGCCTGCTTTCCTTCCTCTCTCTCTGTGTGCCTCTCTGCCTACTTGTGATCTCTGTCTGACAAATAAATAAGTAAAATCTTTTTTTTTAAGTTATTTATGATTTAGAGCTAATTATAACACAAGACTTGTCCACATAACCAATTTCCTTTGCTCTTCTGTGATTTCCAAATCTTGGCTGTGGCTGTGACCACCAATCTTCTGAGAGGCTCTGGCCCTACCCTGTTAACTAACTTAATATTTAAGCAGGTTCTAAAGAAAGGGCTTCCTTCACACACACACAGAGAAAAGAAATGTTTGATCTTATTTACCTGGGCTCTGGCTCCTGTGGTCAGGTCAGCCAAGGGGCCTGGGCAAAGAAGTAGGCTTCCCATTTATAGGACAATTCTGTTTGAATCATGGGCAAACCACCTAAGTATGCCCCCATGGGTTCAGAGGTCCTGCTTGCTCCAACACTGACAGGCTGTTAGTGGATAGTTATAGAGGGTTTTAGCCCCATTAACAGGCTAAAAGAAGATGTAATGCCTGTGTCATGGGTTTACTCAGACCCAGTGTCTCAGTGACCTCCACACACTCTTTCTGTGTCATAGCCCCACCTGCTTCTCTGCCCTCCGCTGCTGGGTGATCAATTAAAGCAATTAACAGAGGATCTGACGCACCCAGAAGGTCACGGTGAGTGTGGTCAGATGGAAAACCCATCAGCCGTGCCAGTAAGCTCCCACCCTTTGCTGGGGGACCTGTGATTCATCGTCTTTCAGGGAAGGTGCCCAGCCTGGGAGTTCATGGGATCACTCCTTGGAAGCTTGTGTTTCCCACTGAGCAGAAAACAGGTAGTTGTATCCTGCAACCCCTGGGCTCTCAAGCCCCACCTGGTACACAAGCAACATTTTCCCTTCGTTAGAAGAGGAGGCCTGTGCGTCACCAACACATTAATGCTACTACACAAGTCCTTGCTTGGCGGGTCCCACTTCTCCCCTTGGTATGAGTGGTGTACAAACAGGGATGGCAGGGAGCCGGCCAGGGAGTCTTCATTTGAAGATATACGGAGCAGACAGTATTCCTTCTCAGCCCTTTTCATAGTAGAGCAGTCCTCCCCACCCCGTCAGGGATTCCTTCTGGAATCCCTCTGGGCTGAGAATGACCCAGCAGTGTCCCCCCAAGCAGACTCACTGAAAAGCTGCAGGACTTCCTTAAAAGGCCAAACCCTAAGCTCCCCCAGAATGGTGATGCCTTCCTTAAGCAGAGACAGTGAGTTGCTGTCCAATACCCATCCTCTCATTCTTCCTTAATGACAGAACTCCAATATCTGAGGGCTGTCAATGCTCCCAGAGCGGAGACTACATTTCCCAGCTTTCTCTGCAGCTGCATGGCCCTGTGACTAATGAGCTATAAGTGCATGTGTTGGGTTGGACTTTGAGAAAGATGAATTAATGAAAGCTAGGCCATCTGGGATGCTCCTTCCCACTGCCTGGAACTTAGATGGCTGGTGCTTTGGTAGCCATCCTGGACTATAAGGTTGAAGGCTACACACCCAAGAAAAGCTGAGTGGGAAGGACAGAAGTTCCCACATACCCTTTTATCCTCCCCCACCAAACACACATACACAGTTTCTCCTATAATCAACATCTCACATTTATATAGTACATTTGCTACAATTGGTGAGCCAATATTGAGGCATTATTATTAACTGAGGTCCATCATGTACATTAGGGGGTCACTATGTTATACATGCTATAGGTTTTGACAGTGATAGGAACAGGTATCCCCCAGTAGAATAAGAAACATAAGAGTTTCCCAGCCCTAAAACTGTCCTGTACTCCACCTGTTCATGCCTCCCTCCCTTTCCTGAAATTCCTGGCAACCACGGATCTTTTTACTGCCTCCATAGTTTTGCCTTTTCCAGAACGCCATATGCTTGGAAGCACATCACATGCAGCCTTTCCAGATTGGCCTCTTTCACTTAGCAGCATGCGTGCAAGTTTCTTCCATGTCTTTTTATGGCTTGAGAGTTTGTTTCTTTTGTATTGCTGAATAATATTTTACAGCCTGGATGTACTACGTTTTAATTTTAGAGCATCCTTAATTTTATGTATTCCCCTACTGAAGGATATCTGGGCTGTACATGCCTCTCTAGACTGCTGGCTTGCCCTGCAGATTTTGGCCTGGCCCCTCGCTCCGGAGGGTTCATCTCTCCTTCAGGGTGAGGAGGGGTGGAGGTGAGCGTCTGCTGGCATCTTTAGAGTCCAACAGCAGCAGTTGCTGGGAGATGAGGCAGGACAGAGAGCTCATGCACACATACACACATACGCACATTTGTGGTTCCTGTTTCTGTGGGGTGCTGCTGGCCTCAGTATCTGCCAGCTGTTTGCATTGCCCTTCCACATGATTTCCAACACTGCAGGCTCAATACTTTCTCTCCCGCAGTCCATGGCCTTCACTGCGATGAGACGGTACTTATAAGGAAGGGGCATTGTCACTGATTACAATCCATTTTTCTTTTCTGCTAGGTTTGGAGCACATTTTATCTTAATAGCTGTAATATTTTATCTTACATATTACTGCTATTTTCCTGATCATGATTAGCTCCATTGTAATTCTTCCTTTGTGAAAATCAGCAGCCCAACAGGGACATTATGCTTCACAAATAGGACTAAGATATTCAGTATTCCGCTCTAGAAGAAAGACAACGGTATAATCAAATCCTGCCTCATTAAAAAAAAATAAAACTTCTGCTATTCACCCCCTCCCCCAAGAGATTAATACTTGTAAAAGCTTTTTTTTTAAAGATTTTATTTATTTATTGGTCAGAGAGGGGGAAACAGCAGACAAAGGGAGAAGCAGATTCCCCACTGAGCAAGGATCCCCATGCAGGACTCAATCCCAGGACCCTGGGACCATGACCTGAGCCCAAAGCAGATGCTTAATGGATTGAGCAGCAGGTGTCCCTGTAACAGTTTTATATTGGAGGGTCTTCTGAGAAGTCCACCGTCAATAAGATAGCAACTCAGAACTAGAAAAAAATGTTATTGCCAGTGTGGAGTGTGATCACTTAGGCCCAGGAGGGTGAATTCTGCATGACCTCAGGGGGACAGCTGGGTGTCCCCACTTCTCCATCTGTCATGTGTAAGCCAAGACCAGCTCCCTCCTACTCCTTTCATGAGAAGTTGGGCATTTTAAGAGATATGCATATCCTTAGGTCCATAATAAGTCTTCAAACTTCTCAGAGAAGATTTATCCAAATCAACCTCATAAAGAAAAACTTTTCCAAATATCCTTCAGAAGTTTTCCGATTTGAAGCCAGATTGATCACTTCTGTTTTATTCACTATGGTTTTGCTATTTTAAGTCCCTCTCCCATAAATAGCAATAAATATCCAATAGAAATTCCTAGTACTTTAATATTATAAAGGAAAGCCACAGAAACCAGGATGTTTTCTCATTGAAAGATTTTTTAATTCAATTAAATGGAGTCACTAAAAAAGAAGGGGAAAAAACTCTTTTAATAAAAAAAATCAGTTTAGGGGTGCCTGGGTGGCTCGGTGGGTTTAAAGCCTCTGCCTTCGGCTCAGGTCATGACCCCAGGGTCCTGGGATCGAGCCCTGCATCAGGCTATCTGCTTAGTAGGGAGCCTGCTTCCTCCTCTCTCTCTCTGCCTTTCTCTCTGCCAACTTGTGATTTCTGTCTGTCAAATAAATAAATAAAATCTTTAAAACAAATCAGCTTAGAGTTGATATGAAAAGTTAATATCAAATACAAAGTAACATCTGACTAGCAGAGGTTCCTCACTCAAAAAACTTTCAAAAACACAAACAGACCCAGGGACCAAGATGTAGCAATAGTTCCAAGTGCTGAACAAGTCAATCATTTCACGCCAGAAGAATCACTCAGGTTCCATTCTCAGCCTAATAATTTCTTTTCAAAAACACCTCTTTAAAAACAACTTCAGAAATGGGGTGCCTGTGTAGCTCAGTCAGTTAAGTGACTGACTCTTGGTTTCAGCTGAGGTCATGATCTCAGGGTCGTGGAAGTCTGCTTCCCTTTCCCTTCTCCCTCTGCCCCGCCCCCTGCTTACACACAGACACTCTTTCTCAAATAAATAAATAAATCTTAAAAAAAGAAAAAAGCACCTTTAGAAAGAATGGCATTTTCTTGCTTCCCCCTTTCTCTCTGCCTGCCTCTCTGCCTATTTGTGATCTCTGTCTGTCAAATAAATAAAAAATATTTTTTAAAAAGGGGGGGGGCACCTGGGTGGCTCAGTGGGTTAAACCTCTGCCTTCGGCTCGGGTCATGGTCTCAGGGTCCTGGGATTGAGCCCCTGCTCAGCAGGGAGCCTGCTTTCTCCTCTCTCTCTCTCTGCCTGCCTCTCTGCCTACTTGTGATCTCTGTCTGTCAAATAAATAAAAAATATTAAAAAAAAAAAAAAAGAATGGCATTTTCTAAGTTCATGGTTCATTTCAAGCGGCCACTCAGAGGGGCAGGCAAGGTTGTACCAGAATTGGTATAAGAATTATAAGTCTTGGGATGCCTGGGTGGCTCAGTGGGTTAAGCCTCTGACTTCAGCTCAGGTCATGATCTTAGGGTCCTGGGATCAAGCTCCGCATTGGGCTCTCTACTCAGCGAGGAGCCTCTTCCTCTGTCTGCCTCTCTGCCTACTTGTGATCTCTCTCTCTCTCTGTCAAATAAAAAAATAAAATCTTTTTAAAAAATTGTAAGTCTTTTTTTATTTTATTTTATTTATTTATTTGACAGAGAGAGAGAGAGATCACAAGTAGGCAGAGAGGCGGGGTGGCAGGGGGAGCAGGCTTGATACCAGGACCCTGAGACCATGACCTGAGCTGAAGGCAGAGGCTTAACACACTGAGCCATCCAGGCGCCCCAAGAATTCCAAGTCTTGTGACACAGGGCTGCTGTCAGTTCTATGTCTTTGATCATGTTTGTTAGTCCCTTCTTTTACATCTTCTATGTTGTGATGGCAAATTTTATGCGTCAGCTTGGCTGGGCTATGGTACCAAGTTGCTTGCTCAAACACTAATCTAGACATTGCTGTGGAAGTCTATTGATGGGGCACCTGGGTGGCTCATTTGGTTGGGCATCTTCCATTGGCTCTGGCCATGATCCCAGGGTCCTGAGATTGAGCCCACATTGGGTTCCTTGCTCAGCAGGGAGCCTGCTTTTATCCCCTCTCCCTCTGCTGCTCCCCCTACTTATGGGCTCTCTCTGTCAAATAAATAAATAGCCTGTTTTAAAAAAAGGGTATTGTTTTTGTTTTTTAAATAATCTGTGTGAATGCAAATGAAAGTGTATTTTTAGGTGTGGTTAGTATTTAAATCAGTAGACTTTGAGTAGAATAGATTATCCTCCAGCATGTGGGTGGGCCTCATCTAATCAGTTAAAGGTCTTAAGAGCAAATCTGAAGATCCTCAAAGGACAAAACTGTCCTCAAGACTGCAATATGGAAACTCTCCCTGAGTTTCCAGTCTTCTGACTCAGGACTAAAACCAACTCTTACCTGACTCTCTGGACTATTGGCTTGCCCTACAGATTTTGGACTTGGACTTGAAGATCCCCACAATTACATGAGTCAATTCCTTAAATAAATCTCATTCTCTTTCTCTCTCTCTTTCACAGATACACACACACACACACACACACACATTATATGCATACATACAATGTATACATATAATATGCATACATACATACATACACATTATGTGCATACATACAATATCTATAATGTATGTGTATGTATATATAATATTATGTGTATGTATATCTTCTATTGGTTGTGTTAGAGAATTCTGACTGAATCATGTTTTATGTCATACTTAGAAAGACCTTTCTTATTCTGAAATTATTAAAACAATTTTCTGTCTATTGAACTCTACCTCTGAAACTAATAATATGCTATATGTTAATTAATTGAATTTAAATAAAATTAAATTAAAAAACAAAAACAAAAAATAATTTTCTGTCATTTCTTTTAAACCCTTTAATAGTTTCTCTTTTTTTAAAATGTTTAATGTTTTACCCATTTGTTGTTTATTTTGGTGTAAGATATGACTAAGGATAGAACTTTATTTTATTCCCAGATAAGGAAATGCTATTTTGATATGTAAATGTGGCATAGATATAAAGTAACAAGACTGATTTTTATCATGGATTTTGTAAACTGGCTCAGAGAGCAACTATAAAAGAAGAGTTTTAAAACATTTTAGAGAATTCAAGCATCTTTGGGAAAGATGTATTATTTTTTGAAAACTACTCTTGAAGGACAGAACTCACTCAGATATAGGAATCTTGAAGTGTTTACTTAAAATAAGCCAATAACTCAAGAGTAATGCCTCCTACCTCAAACTTTATTACCAAAATTAAAGTACCTGAGGGGGTCCTGCCAGAGGCATTGATTTGGGGCTGAGGAAGGTATTTTGCCCACAAGCCTTATTTATCAGTTTGCCTTCTTTGGTTTTGCTCAGGAACAGTGACACCCTGACTCAAAGCACCAGGGAACTCACACACAATATCTCATTCTGCCCTTTATTGAATCTTAACATGCACTGTGAAATGCCCTTTAGCAAAAGACAACTTGTAATCCAATGGGAAGATTATTTATTGGGTCAAAGTCCTCAAGGTGCTAATTCAAGGGGCATGACTATTCCTTGGGTGAATTTAATTTGTTCGAAAGGTGGTTTGAACATTGTAAACACTTGAGCACTTGGGAACTGCTCTCCCACCAAGGTAAAAAGGAGAACACAATTCTATAACTATACAAAAAGATACTACTCACGGGGTTTACAATAAGATCTTTGGTTTGAATTGAAAGTCAAAAGTTAGTCCCAACAGGTACGTTCTTCTCACTAAACTATTTGACATTTTCAAATGAATCCACATTTCAGGAGGAAAAAAAAAAGTCTCAAATCAAGCATGATCTGAATGCAATACACTGGAAATAACTGGAAACTAATACAAGCAGTTAAGGAACATACTCTTTTAAACCACCAAACCTACTCTAGATTGAAAATCAACCAAAACTTGCAATATTTTAAACAGTATATGAAGAAACTTGCAAAAATCACAAAAACTAGAATTGGGAGCATTTTTATGGTAATGGGACTTGAACACAATCCAGTCAGGCAGGTGAATTGGTACATAAGTTAACAATTTTGTTAATTTCTTCAAAGAAATTAACTGGAGAGAACATCTCTGGAAGGATATACAAGGAATTGCTAAAGAAGGTAGGCTTCAGTGGAATGGGTCCCCGTGGCTAGAGAGAGTTAGGGGGAGATTTACCTTTCACTTTGTATCAAAAACAAAAACAATTTTGAAAGAACTAGGAGGAGCAACTAGCAAACAGCAACAACAACCAAAAAGAAATGTTGCTGAAGAACGGCTGGATGGCAGCTGACAGGTGACTCCACTGACCACGTCCTATGACTTGGTGCTCCAGCCTTCCTTGACTTCCAGGACAGTGCACTTCTCTGGCTCTCCCGCTACCTCTTGGATGTTACTCCTTGGCTTTGTCATGGGCTTCTCTTTACCCACCCATTAATTCCCATAGCTCTGCCACCAACCCTGACTCCATCCTTGGTTGTTCTCCCATTGCACACTCCATTCTGGGGAAAGGCATTCACTCCCAAATCTCTCCCCAAGCTTCAAAAGGAGTAACCAAGGGCCCCAATAGCTCAGCCCATGCGCCCTGCAGGCTTCTCAGTCTCAACATGCCCACCTCTAAATGCACCTAAAAAGCAAGTGAAGACTTTTGGGGGCCTCACAGAGGACACCCTCCGTGTGGGGTCCTGCTGGGACAGGGTTAAATGACTTGGAAAAGTAAAGCAGGAGTCTGTTCAATGCTGCATCTCCAGAAGTTTCTAAAGCACTCAACACCTTATCAAATGCTATAAACATTTGCTGGGAGAAAAAAAGAGAAGGAATTGGGGGTGGGTAGAAAGCCCAGGAAAGAGAAAACAGAGACAGAAACTACTTTGACTCAAAGCCCAGCTATTTATTAAACTTAGGACTTTGGGCAAATGACTCAGCCTCCCTGATTCTCAGCCTCACTGTTCTCATCTGTAAAATGAGACAGCCACTCAAGATTGTTGTGAGGATTAAATGAGATGGTATATGTAAAATGCTTAGCATAAGGCCTGATGTGTAATGAGTGGCCCGTAAATGCTATTGTTATTACTCTTGACAAGGGTCATAGAGCTGGTAAGGACCAAGGGCTTGAAAGATGCCTGTTACCTCGACATCCATGCCCCTTCTCTCTGCTATGACCTCTACCTACAGTCATTTGTTTAATAGAAGCTTTCCTGGCATAACCCACGTTCCCACTCTCCTCATTAGAGTACCGTCTAGAAACTCTAGCCACATAGAGACCTGTCCTCTCTGGTGAATGCAAATCTGTGGAGAAAACCAGGGAACTACTAGCAACTGTTTCTCCAAGCTCTTCAACAAAATCTCTTCAACAGATCAGCTGTCTCTGACACACAAAAAGAAGGATCAGGCAGAACCATTAGGATGTGCTCAGCCTGTTCTAAAACTCAAGGAAATCAGCCTGAATCACCATCCTTGTCAACTGAGCCTCTCAGCCATGTCGGAAGATTCTGTTCTCAGCACAGAACCAGATTGTTCAGGAGCAAGAGGAAACAGGAAACCGGGGCCACTCCCCCTCACTATTGCTGACCATCTGGCCACTGCTGGGGACTAAGCCACAACCCTGGCAGAAGGGACAGCAGCCCAGGAGTCTAATTCTAGACAGAGAGCCCTCGTTCCTTCACCCAATGCCCTGAGATGCTCTCTCACATCCAACAAGTAGAGACGGGTGGTAAGCAGTGACCTTCCTGGTCCACATAAGCGTCTGACCACAGACAAAGGCTAATCATAAGAAGTGGTGTCGCTTGGCAGTAAGGGAGTAGTCTAGAGCAGGACAACCTAGGTTTGAATTCTGAGTCTGCCTCTTACCATGCAACCTTGGCAAGTTACTTCACTTCTCTCTACCTCAGTCTTCTCATCTGTAAAATGGGGTGATAGTAATAGAATTCAGCTCATAAGGGTGTGAGGTGTGACTCCATGTGAAGAATTTCTCCCAAGAGTGTCTGGCTCTATACAACATATGTGTATACTATATATAAGTATAATTATCTCATTATATCACCAGGTGAGCCAATTTAACATTGTTGACAAAACAGCTAATGGCACAAAGTTCTTGGTGTTTGCCCAAGGCAGCATGGTGGCATGGACAGAGCAGAGGAGGGGTAATGAAAATGGTGTTCTGGTCCCTGTGTTACCATATCTGATTTATGCAACCTTGGGCAAAGCAAGTAATCTTGCTGAGTTTCCTCCTAAAACTGCAAACAGTAGCTTCACTCTGCCTAAGTCACAGAGCTCCTTTGACGACTGAGTGAGATAGTATCCATGAAAAATATTTGGAAGGCCTAGAAAGCTATGCCTTTACCAAGGACAATTACTGATATGAAACTCCTTCTGCTTCTAGAAGAGGGTCAATGACCCAGAGCCCAGCTCCATCAGTCTGGAGGCTCCCCCGCCCCATGCCCAGGGAAGTACGCATGTTAGGATGATGAAACAAGCTAGTTAAGACTATGGATGGCAGAGAGTGTTTAATCAGCTGAGAATCTAGGAGCTAGAGCGTCAGACATTGATCATTTTCAGCTGAGTAAAAGTAAAAGCAAATACAAAAAGGTGTAAGAAAACCACATGACCATTACTAAAAGTTTAATGGCTAAATGTTACATACAGCTCCTTTCTTTCAAAACACAAACAGTACTTTGGGATGAACATAGGCATCCTCCCCAAAAGGAAAGTGTGTAGACATCATGTTCTCCTCTTCATCCCTTCATTGTTTCACCGAACATTTACTCAATAATTGCTCTAGGTTGGGGGCTGTGTTAGGACTATGTCAGTGAATAGGGAAATATTCATTTTTCTTTTTTAAGTAGGCTCCATGTCCAGCATGAAGTCCAACACAGGGCCTGAACTCACAACGCTGAGATCAAGAGCTGAGCTGAGATCAAGAGTCGAAGTCTTTAATCAACTGAGCCACCCAGGCACCCTGGGAAAGAATCTATAGGGCAAACAGACAATAAGCAACAGGCATAATCAGTGAGTGAATTATATAGCCTGCTAGAAGGCAAAGATGTTATGAAAAAAGAATAAGACAGAAGTAGGGGTAGCAGGAGAGTCAGGGAAGAAGGTTACACTGGTAAATAAGAGTACTCATCTCATTGAGAAGGTGACTTTTGAGAGTTAACCAAAGAAACTACCAGAAAGAACATTTGGGCCATGGGAACAGCTAAGGCAAAGGCCCTGAGGCGAGAGTTTGTCTGGCGTGTGCCAGGAATAGCAAGGAGTACATGGAGCTGAATGGAGAGGAGAGTGGCAGGACAAAAAGTCAGGAAAGTGGCCCAGCCAGGCTTTCTCTACAAGATGACACCTCAAGGTTGTGTCGGAGCCAGAGGAGCTGAAGCCCATGGTCTCCGGCCTGGATGGACCCTGATTAATGACCCCAGGAGACTATACTTCTGGACTACTTAAAGAGCAAGCAGTGGGAGCGCACCCATATTCACAACATCTCACTCAGTCAAGTCCATCAGCACAGGCACCCCTTGACATTTCACATGGATCAGAGATTGGTATGTGTCCTCCACTGGCCTAATCAGACGAAGAAAAAATATATTCTGTGGTATAGTAAAGATGTTCACTCTTTCTTGATTGACATGAACCTCCAATGAGCCTTGGGTTGCCATCATCTTGCCACCAAGAAGAGAACCAGTGCTGGAATGAAGTTGATACTGAGGACAGAATGAAGAAACGGTAGGTCACTCTGAGCTTGCTATTATATGAAATGGTGAGTGTTTCCATGCCCAAAGGCAGCTGGAATCAAGTTTATAGCCAAATGCATGCTAACTGATACAAGGAGAGAATCATAAATTCTAGTGCTGGAAGAAATTGTAGAAGTCATCTAATCCAACATCCTCATTTTGTGGGGGAGGATACAGTTTATTCAGGCTGAGTGCTTTGTCCACAGAAATGCAGTGACTGAACATCAGCCCTCTTCCTTGGTTTGCTGGAGCTATGACATGAATGAAGGTGGAATTCTCTACATGGCTCCTCTGGAGACAGACTCCAGTCTAAGACTCCAGCAAAGGACTGTGTCAGTTGGTCACACCCAGGAAGGAAGTAGATTGTCCTACACAACCTAAAGCTCCCAAGGCAGTACAGAACATTAGTGGTGAACATTCCACCCACTGTTAATCACTTTTCAGTTGGCCAACTAGAATTTCTCCAGCCTCCACATTGAGCCTCACCCTCCAGGACAAGCATAGGGTGTTACAAAGAAGGGTATTATTCCCTGATCTCTACAGGTGTAGAAAATGGGTTTGTATAACCCTTCACAGCTAGTGAGATGTTTTCACACACATGAAGTCTTCCGGATTATGCTCTTCGAGCAGAGGATGATGGAATGTTGTCTTATTGAGAAGATCATCATATATGTGACTATCCACCCTAGACCTATTAGGGAGGCATTAGTTGGCTTGGGCTGCCATAACAAGGCACAATGGACTGGGAGGCTTAAATAACAAATTTATTTTCTCATAGTTCTGGAGGCTAAAAGTTTGAGATCCAGGTGTTGGCTAGGTTAGTGTCTGCTGAGGCTTCTCCCTTTGGCTTGTAGATGGCCATTTTCTCCCTATGTCCTCACATGGCTCTTCCTCTGTATATGTTTCTGTCCAAATTTCCTCTTCTTGCAGGGAAATCAGTCATATTGGATTAGGACCCACTCACATGACCTCATTTAACTTAAATACCTCTTTAAAGACCTTATCTTTAAATACAGTCATATTCTGAGGTAGTGGGGGTTAAGACTTCCACATATGAATCTGGAGGGGACATAATTCAGTCCATAACAGAAGGTATCTTTTTTTTTAAGGATTTTATTTATTTACTTGAGAGAGTGAGAAAGAGCCTGTGCGCACATGCATGAGCAGGGGGAGGGGCAGTGGGAGAGGGAGAAGTAGGCTCCTCACTGAGCTGAGAGCCCTATGTGGGTCTCAATTCCAGGACCCCGGGATCATGACCCGAGTCTAAGGCAGGTGCTTAACTGACTGAGCTACCCAGGCACCCCTAGAAGGCATCATTTCTGAAGAACCTGACTATCCCACTCTAAGTGCCCAGTACAATTACCTACAGCTACAGAAACTTAGCACAATCCTGGGCAGTGCAGCTTCTCTGAGCCATCCAAATCAATGTGGTAGCTGTGGTAGGGGAGTGGGGGGTGGGAGCAGGAGGTGTACATGGCTGCCAGTGACATTGACCATGAAAGGTGGGGGTCTTAATGGATCTGAGAAGTTTGGTTTTGCCCTTTGCCACAGTCATGAGATACTCAGGCTCTCAACACTCTTCAGGAAGAATTTATACAAAGAGTCTCTACAACTGATGCTTTCATTCAAAAGAATATTTATAAACATCAGATTTCTGATTCCTGAACAAACCCAGTGTCAGCAAGACCACATCCTTGTCTGCATAAAACAGAAGAATCAGGGCCAAGCAGCCTCATTCAGCAAATCTGTCTCCAGCTTCCTGTCACAAATAGAATAAGAGTGTGTAGAATTAATTTAGCCCAACACCTGACAACCATCAACATCCTATAGATTAGATATCCCCCAAGACCACTGTGCTCTAATCTTCTGTCACTCCAATCAGTGTCTCCAAGCAACAGAGGCAAAGAACGTTTTGTTCCTTCCTTCACTTTCTCACTCAACACATATTGATCAGCATCTACTATGTGCTTGGGGCTCAGGGTGGAGGGGTAAAAGGTCTACAGAGGGTCCATGGAGGAAATGACATTTGGGTTTGCCCTTCGAAACAGGCTAAGACCTGGATGAGCAGAAGGGATTCCAGGTGGAAGGAACACGTGCACTGAAGCTGGGGAAGAGGAAACATGAACCATATTTAGGGTCAATGAGTAGATAAGGTCTTGTAGGAACTGAGGGAGGATTGTGACAGGGGAGCATGGGTTGCCAGTCTAGATGGGTAGGTAAGATCTGATCGTGCCTGAGAGAGGGTACCCCGCCTCACCATCTGTCCTTCACCTCTCACAGGCTTGCAGTCAACCTATAGAGATCAAGGGAAAGGGGTAGGAGAATGGGAGGCAGGCAGGTCCTTTTTGCTTCCGGGAAAAGGTGCAGAAAGGAAGGAAATGGTAACCATACAAGCTCCTCTGACTGTAAACAGCCAAATATTCTGCCAGTTGGAATGTCCAACGCCTCGATTCCGACCATTCTAGTGGGTATTCAGATTGGCATGGCAGTATGGGAAAAGTGACTTGGCCAACTGTCTTTGAGAATCTAAATCTCTCCCCAGTTGAATGATCTTGTCCGTGTACCATTCACAGAATGGTATACAAGTTCATGCAGATACATCCTTTCAGAGCACAGATGGGGTGATGGCTGAGAGAAGCTTACACTTGGATTGGCCCCTTAGATGGGAGTTGGTTCCTACTGCAACCCAGCCCCGTCCCAAATACTCCTTGAAAGAATCATGGGTGGACATGTCAGCTTTCTGACATACGCTAAGGGGCGGGACAATGAAGAAAGGGCTCTCTAGCCTGCACAATGGTCCCTTCTGTGGGGAATTTGAGAGGACCTATGAGGCTCCCGGGAAGCCTGTCCTAACTCTTCAGTGCAGCTGGGTTGTTCAAGGACACAAGGGCTTCCTGTCCAAAACTGTCAATCAGGCCGCTCCTTCTTTCTTGTTCGTGAGATCCAGCTTTCAGTGCACCCAAGATACACTCACGGGAAACTTATACAATGTTTTTGTTTCCCTTCTGGCATATGAAAAACAAAACAAAACAAAACAAAACGAAAAATGAGTTGTCTGCTTTGTGTCAAAGTGAGACACTACCGTGTGGGAACGATCCAGTGATGCTGTTCAGGTAGGTTGTGTTAAAAATTCAAAAGGCTACTTGAAGTAGATTATTTTCTTTAAAAATGCCTTCATCAGTAAACGTTGGGCTTAGGAAGAAAGGAATCTAGGAATATTAGCACTAGAGTAAGGGAGGCTAAGACATGATAATTGAATACATTATGTGATTGGGTCTTCTGCTAAAGAGAAAGAAAATGCCATAAAAAACGTTACTGGGTACTAGACCCTTACCAAAATCACAGTGAGAAACCACTTCACACCCACTAGAATGGCTCTAACCAAGGATCACATGTGTTGGCAAGAATGGGGATAAAATGGAGCCCTAACGCATTGCTGGTGGGAAGGCAAAATGGCGCCCCTGCTCTGGAGAACAGTCTGGCAGTTCCTCCGAGGGCTGACAGAGGTACCATGTGACTCAGAAATGGCACTCCTAGGAATGTACCCAAGAGGAATGAAAACATATGTCCAGACAAAAACATAAACATGTGTGTTCATAGCAGCATATTTGTAACAGCCCCAAAGTGGAAACAATCCCAGGCCCATTAACTGCCAGACACGTAAATAAAATGAGGTACATCCAGGCAGCAGTAAAAAGAAATGAGCTAACAGGCCACGAAAAGACACAGAGGAACCTTAAATGCATATGACTGAGTGAAGGAAGCCAATCTAGAAAAGTTACATATTATAGGATTCCAACTCTATGACATTCATGAATAAGAAAACTTACCGAGCGGCACCTGGGTGGCTCAGTTCGTTAAGTGTCTCTGCCTTCAGCTCAGGTCATGATCCCAGGGTCCTGAGATGGGGCCCCATGTCAGGCTCTCTGCTCGCTGAGTGGGGAGTCTGTTTCTCCCTCTCCATCTCCCTCTGTCCCTCCTTCCGCTCCTGCTCACTTGCTCTCTCTAATAAACAAATAAAATCTTAAAAAGAAAAAAAAAAAACCTTACAGAGACAGTAAAAAGATTAGAGGTTGCCAGGGGTTAACAGAGCAGGAGGGATTGGTGGGAGAAGTACAGAATTTTTTAGGGCAGTGAAACTATTCTGTTACGATCCTGCAATAATGGATACACATCACAAGCATTTGAAAAACCCTGTAGACTGCACCACACCAAGAGTGAGCCCCAGCATAACTTATGGACTTGAGTGACATACCTGTGCAGATTTTTCAGTTGCAATAAATGTGCCCCTTTGGTGCCAGATGTTGATAGAGGGGGGAGACTAGCCATATGAGGCGACAGGAGGTTTATGGGAGATGTCTGTACTTTCCAATCAATTTTATGATGAACCTAAAACTTCCCCAGAAATTAAGTCTATTAAAAAAAAAATGGAAGAAGACCCCAAGCCAAGGAACCCAGACAGCTTGAGTATCTGGAAGAGACAAATGGATTCTTCCTAGAGCCCCCAAAAGGAACAGCCCTGCTAACACCTTGACCTGAGCCCACAGAGGCAATTAAGGAGCTACAAGGCCACAGTTCTGACCTCCAGAACTGTAGCAGAATGCATCTGGTTGTTGCAAATCTCCACATTCGGGTGACTTGTTACAGGAGCTACCAGAAGCTCATACATCTGCATTGTTTGAAAATGCACCACGGTGGTCGCTTCGGCAGCACATATACTGAAAATGCACCACGGCTTGCACAGAACAGGATAGCAATAGACAAAGGACACCAGGGCAGCATCTACACCATCTTCACAATACTTCTGTAAATCCAAAATTATCTTTTAAGTTTTCTTAGAAAGAGGCTAAGAGTTGCCAAAAACCAGCAGGCAAGGCCACTTGTACACAGACCCGATGCACCCGGGCCCTTGCTGGCTTCTTGTTCTCAGTCCCACCCCATCTCCCCACAAGGAGCCAGGACAGAAAAACCAAAGAGGAAGAAAACCACCAGTTTCCTGAAGATGCTTCCCAGAAGAAACCCAAACAACTCATTTTAAACCGCTAGTTTTAAAGAAGAGGCAAGTCACTCGTAGCCGTGACCTACAAGCCCCGTGCAAGAGAGAAATGTGGTAATTATTCAAAGGTCCCCCTTCTTGTCAGTCTTCGTAGATTATCATAAAATTGAGTTTACAAGAAAAAAAATTAATATTAAATTCTCAGCTAAGGCACCTGACTCTCTTCACAGACAAGACCATCCCCCACTTCAGGGCTGTGGAAGTGCCCGCTCCCCAAGGATGCACACCTTCCCAAGGCCACTCCTCTCATGGGCCCTGCCTTATCTTCTGAATGGAGGGCATCTTCAGAACTCCTCAACTCAACTGCTCGCTCTACCCAGCCCCCTTGGGGTGCCCTCATTGGTAAAGAATGTTTCTTCCCGCCACCTGCTGCTCAGTCTTCCTGCCGCCCCATGATTAGGGAAAGTGAAGATGGCACTTTATTTATTTAAATACAGTTGACATAAAATGTGATGTTAGATTCAGGTGCACAACAGAGGGATTGGACAACTCTGTGTGCTATGCCGGACTCCCCGCCAGCGGAGCTCCCCTCTGTCACCACACAGCGCCATCACAGCACCACTGACTGTATTCCCTGTGCGGCGCCTTTCATGCCCGTGACTTACTCATTCCGCAACCTGAAGCCTGTGTCTCCTGCTCTCCTGCATCCGTTTTGCTGATCCCTCCTCCCCTTTGGCAACCCTCAGTGTGTTCTCTGGATTTTTTGGTCTGATTCTGCTTTTCCTTTGTTTGTTCATTTGTGGTTTTTTTCTTTTTCTTTCTTTCTTTTTTTTTTTTTTTAAGGTTCTACGTATGGACAAGCTTCTACTCCAAATGCCTCCTTCTCTCTGAGCTTGTTTGAATCCCTTCCATCGCAAAGACTTGAACCCCCCTCACTGACCATCCTGTCTGCTTCAGGAGCCCATGGCTCATCTCTTTCTGGTAGCTTCTGCCTGAGTTTGCTCTGAACTCTGTGATATGCTTGTCTATCTTATCTTCGTTATGAAAGTGTGAGTCCTATCAGGGAGACTGTTTATTTAAGCCGCCAGCAGAATGGCTGGGTCATGGCTGATGACAGCCTCTTGGGAAAGTCCTAGAAGAGAGCCAGGGACCCACAGCCAAGGTCGGCTGGGCCTGGATCACAGCTCTGTCTCTCCCAACTGCTCGACCTAGGAAAAGCCTTGCAGCAGCGGTGTGCCCTTGTTTGCACTCTGGGCATGTTAAATAGTACATGCTGTTAATAATGTATTAGGAACACTAATTAGTACCAGTGTACTAATAATAGTACATGGCACAGGATCCTTGAGGGATAAAATTAATCCACGAAAAACTCTTCAGAACAGCGTTTGGTAGGTGCCAAGCCCTCAATAGGTTTTAGGCATTTTTCTTGGGTGATTTCCTTGGCCGTGTGTCTGGGAATGGGCCCAGGAGACTGCATTTTCAGTGCACATCTCGAAGTGAGCTTACCGCAGGCTGGAACTTTTGGACCCCTCACGAAATGCAGACCTCTCGATTTATAACCTAGGAGTTTAAGGGCCAGGGAGGGGACAATGAGTCACCCAGGCTTGGCCAGGACCCGCACAAGCCACTGTCTAGTCTATCTTTCTTCATTCAGGGTCTTGAACAAGCCCAAGGAGACAACTTGTGTTGGTTTTCAGACGCATTCCTCACCCAGGGTGCTTTTAATCTCATGGGCAGCCCCAAGGGGACCAGAGGCTATAGAACCGGCCTAGATGGGAAGACCCATTCAGGGACAAACTTCCCCTTCCTTCCTCAACCAGACATGAAGGAAACTCTTCTCTTCCTTGTCCTTTACTAACCTGTGAAAACCCAGACAATGAATCTGTCTTGAGATGGGTTCGATGCCAGTGACCGCTGGTTGTCTCCAATATCCATTCTCTTGCCCCTTAATAATAAATGGCAGTAGAATTTTTAGCAGGGAGCAAGCTGCCCAGTGGAAGACGGCATCCCTCAGTCCCAGCACGGAAGGTGAGCGGAGGAGAAGGACTCAACTTGTGGGTCTCTATCTTAAAGGGAAGAAGCCTCCCTTATCTCGTTCTTCCCAATGCCCTTGTGCTCTCTAGCTGCAAACTGGCTGAGGGCTATCTTAGACCGTAGAAAGAGGGGGACACCAGAAAAGACAGAGTGACAGAGTGGGGAGCCCCGGCCCCCAACAGAACTTTAGAGCAGAACCGCACACCCAGCTTGAACCACATATTTGGGGAAGTAAATTCTCTCACACTGGGCCATTTAGACTTCATGTTGGCTAAGCCCACATCCTGATACAGAGGTCAAGAATGGAAGACAGAGTCACATTTCCTCTGCTCTGGGCTGCCATGCCTGGGGCAAGGTGTGCAGTGGGTAGAGCTCTGGCTTTAGGTTCAGACTCAAATATGGGCCCAGTCATTTTTTTAACCAGACTAGTCAGTTCAGGTTGCCATAAACAAGTGCCCCAGCCAGGAGGCTTAAACCACTGAAATGGACTGTCTCCTGCTTCTGGAGGCTAGAAGGAACAGGTCAAGCTATGGATGGAGCCATACCCATCAGATTCTACGGAAAGATCTGTCCCTGGCCACGCTTCAGCTCTGGCAGTTCCTTGGCATGTGGTACATCACCCCAACGTCTGCCTTTGTCCCATGTGGCCTTTTCCCTGCATCTCTTCTTGTCTGTTACCTTCCCTCTGCACATATCTGTCTCAGTGCCCAAATATTCCCCAACTTTTTAACTATTTTTTTTTCTAAAGTAAACTCTATTCCCAATGTGGGGCTTGAACTCACAACCCTGAGATTGAGAGTTGCGTGCTCTACTGACAGAGCCAGCCAGGCACCAAATTTCCCCCTTTCATAAGGACACCAGCCATACTGATTTAGGGTTCATCCTAAATGTGATTTTAATGTGATTATCTCTATAAAGACCCTATTTCCTAATAAGGTCACATTCTGAGGTACCAGGAGTCCAACATATGGTTTTTGGGAGGAACATGTTTCCACCCTTAATACTAACTCTTTTTGCTGATAGAATTTGGGTATTTACCTAATGTCTGAGAACCTCAGTTTCCCCAATGTCAGATTTATATGTATTCTCAGGGTCTAGTATTTAGCAAGTCCCTGGGACGTGCCTTAGATCTGGCCTTTGCCAGTGTCACATCTGCAGTGGAGGACAGGCATCCCTTTCCATCATCCAGGCATCGTTAGATGGGTGTAGTGGCCTTTGCCACCCTCTCTGCCTGCTCAGTCTCTGAACCCCTTTCCAGTGTCTGGGGAGAGACTGCGCCCTATAGGGCTAGGTGGGAGGCTGAGACCATCCACCACAGCAGATGCCAAAAATGCCAGCCGTGGTTTCAACAGAGGCTGAAAACACTGTGTAGCCCCAGACGTGGTTCTCCTGCTCAGCCAGTGATGTTGTAAGCTACTTAGTAGCCTTTTATTTTTTTTAATGATTTTATGTATTTATTTGAGAGAGAGAGATAGAAAGAGAGAGCAGGGAGGAGAGGGAGAAGGAGAAGCAAACTCACTGCTGAGCAGGGAGCGGAGGTGGGGCTCGATCCCAGGACCCTCAGGTCATGACCTGAGCTGAAGGCAGATGTTTAACTGACTAAGCCACCCAGGCGACCTCTCAATAACCCTTTAATAAAGTCTTTTTTTATTAACCAGGCAGAACCTTTCCTATTGCTTGCAAATGATAGCCTTGACCAAGACACCATGTCCTTTTCAAGGCCGAAATGGTTGATTAGGAGAATGGTAGCAGCTTCCAGATGACCTCTGACAATTGGCATGGGACGCGATATGGTCTGGTGGCCTTCCAGAGAGATATGGACTGGAATCTCCCCCATGTCCCTTATTAGTCGAGAGATGATAAGGAAGTTAATGAACCTCTCAGGGCCTCATTTTCCTGCTCTGTCCAGTGGTGGTGATAACAATAAGCCGCTGGAGCTGTTTGGGAAGATTCAATGAGATAATACAGCTGAGACTCTTATTGTGTATAATGGTTATGTGGACCTTCAACTTGACCGAGCCACGGGCTACCCAGAGATTTGGGCAAATGTTATTCTGGGTGCCTGTGAGAGTGTTCCTACATGAGGTCAACACTGGACCCAGTGAAGCGAGGCGAGCAGACCGCCCTCCTTGATATGCAGGGGTCCCATCCAATCCAAGGGGCTCTTGCATAAAATAGAAAGGCTGACCCTCCCTCAAGTTCGAAGGAGTTCGCCCAGCTTGCGTGCCTTGAGCTGGGATCTTCTCCTGCCTTTGGAGTCAGACTGTATTACTGGCTGTTCTCAGATCCTGAGCCTGCCAGCTTTCAGACCAGAAGTTCATCATCTGCTCTCCTGGGTCTCCATCTTGGGACTTCTCAGCCCCCATAATCACGTGAGCCAATTCCTTATAACAAATCTCTTTATATATATATATTTTCTTGTTGATTCTATTTCTCTGGAGAGCCCTAACTAATACATTACACGGGAATACGTGGAACAATAGCGCATACTCAGTAATTATGGTAGCTATTTGGTGTGAATTTTATTATGCGACAAATGACAAAGCCAACACATGGCCCGCGGCAAAGGCCCCTCAGACACCACGGTAGCATCCTCATATTCCCCCCATCTGGAGAAATTCATTGACCTTTCTCTATAAACCCTGAACCTGTTCCCTCTCTCCTCCCACCCCACCTCCCTCACATAGACACAAAGACACACACACACACACACACAGCGCGTAATTCCTGGAGATGCCCTGGACCACACTGAGTTGGATTGGGGAGACATCTTTAGCTCCCAGATGTGCATCGGCAACTTCTGCTCTGGCGCCTTCCCTCCCTGTAGTGTGCCATCGGCTCCCACAGCCCCTTGGGGACAGTGACATTCAGTTGTCCCCCTCCTCCTCCGCCAGGTGCTCCAGGAGAAAAGAGAATGCCTGACATTCTGGGAGCCACTGTGGAGGCTGCTTCTCTGGGTGGGTCAGAGAAAAGTCTGAGGAGAGAGTGCAGCCGGAGGAGGGGATGTCCCCGACCCCACTGACTTAGACAGTGCCCACTGCCCATCCCCCCCATGGCTTTCATAGCAATGACTCAGGGAGAGACCCCACCCCCCACCCCACCAAAGATGACTGCACTCTACCAGATGTGCTGAAGACTCCTGGGTGCAGCTCAGTGAGAGTAGCCCACCCCAGCCCCCGGGGCCAGACACAGGGGCTCCCACCCCTCTGGTGTGGCACCCCCACTTTTCCCCTCCAAGTCAGACATTCCTCTGGATAAACAGGAAGCATGGGGGAGCCCAGACTGCGATCTTGCTGAAAGCTCCAAACATGAGGCATCCGGCTGGATGTACTGGAGTACCACTCAGGGAGCTTTTTAAAAGGCAGACTCCTCCTCAAAAGCTGGGACACAGAGCAACAGAATCCCTGGGACTGTGCCCCAGAATCTTCCTTTTTAACAAGTTCTCCAGAAGACATTGGCAGGCTCATGTCTGGCCAGGGGAAAGAGTCCTGAGCTGAAGGGAGCCCTTTCCCCTTCCTGGAGTCAGACCTCCTGGTTTCTGGCTTCTGTGATTTTTACTCATGGCCTGACTTCTTTGAGCCTCAGTTTCCATGTCTGAAAGATGGGAGTGAGGATAGCTCTACCCCAAAGATATTATTGAGAAAATAAAAATGCCCAGCACAAAGTAAAGGATCAATAATTGTGAGGAAATAACTGCTCCCCAGAAAACTTTCTTTTTCCCACATGTGACATGGAGAAAGTCGTATCTTGCCAAGCAGTGACTATAATTTTTAGACTATACAAGCAAGTTCGAAAAGCATTCTTTTTCTAAAAACAGCTTCATAGTGTACCAAGGTACTTTTAAAATGACTACAACTTACTGAACACCTTCTGTGTGTCAGCTTTGTCAACAGTTCTGCCTGATGAGCTGTATTACATCCATTTTCAGAGATGGAAACTTATAGTGCACTTTGCCCCAGGTAAAGTGGGACTTGAACCTAATCTCAGTCTGGAACCCACACTCATCTGCCTTCATAAAGCTGGCAAGTGACTGTCTCCTCAGCAGGACTTCCTGAAATTTCCCTGTTTTTCCACAGTCATAAATACATGTTAGTATTTCCAGGCAAAATTTGTTTATGTTAGTAAACCTTGCTGTTAACAATGTTCTTCCAGTTTAAACAAAGAATCCCAACAAAAAAAAGTGGCGTTAAACATTTTACAGTTTTAACTCATTCATCCTCATCTGAGCAAATAATGCTCCCAAAAAAAATCCTTTCTATTTTGTAAAGTAAGAAATGTCATTTTCTTTGGAAGAGTGCTTTTGCCCCGTGTAGAATATTTGCCTCCATCCCCCCGCTCAGCTCTGTGATCTGTCCCCTCCCCTGATTTTGTCAACACCCTCAGATTTGGGTTGGAATCGTACTTTGCCTTTCATCCCACAGAATCCCGTCCTCGAGGCCGAGCCCCCAGAACTCCCACGGGACTGAATTTCTGGAAAGAGAGAGCTGTCTTGATCACATTTAGCACAGAGCTTTGTAGGAAGCAAATTCTCATCAAATATGGTTCAAAAATCAAGCAAATCACTATTGAGGCAGTCTTCAGACACATGTGAAGCAATAATAAGTCAAAGCAATAATACCTATGTGTGCAAGCAGCCCTGCCATGGAGAACGGGAAAGGGCCAACTCTGCTAGCTGGACAAAGGGAACTCCACACGTAGACGCGCACCCCTGCACTCACAGCCATACAGAAGCGATTGGAAGGATGGACTCCTTGAGTTTTCTAATGGTTCACCTTAGCAAATGTTTCTGGGGATCCTGTCTTATAGCGAACACTCCAGCAGGTGCTGTGGAGCCAAAGATGGTTGAGGACCTGTCCAACCCCTATGGAGCTCATTCTCTCCTGAGGCAGAAGGACATGGGGGTGGGACCCCTGGGTGGCTCAGTCAGTTGAGTGTCTGCCTTCGGCTCAGGTCATGATCACAGGGTCCAAGGATCAAATCCCACATCAGCTCCTAGCTCACCAGGGAGCCTGCTTCTCCCTCAGCCTGCCACTCCTCCTGCTTGTGCTCTCTCTCTCTGATAAATGAATAAAATCTTTAAAAAGAAGAAGGAGGAGGAGAAGAACAATGACAACAACAATAACATGGGGGCATCCAGACATGAGAGCGGGCTGTGCTATCTAGGATAGGCAAATATCTGCTCTGTTTTTGCTGTTGCAAACTAATCATTGCTTATATCGGGTCATTTTTTTCTTGAACCCTAGCTCACTTCACGGTGTCTGAGTTTTTTTATATATCATGCCTTTCTTTTTTTTTTTTTTTAAGATTTTATTTATTTATTTATTTATTTATTTGACAGAGAGAGAGAGAGATCACAAGTAGGCAGAGAGGCAGGTAGAGAGAGGAGGAAGCAGCCTCCCCACTGAGCAGAGAGCCCAAGGCAGGGCTCGATCCCAGGACCCCGAGATCATGACCCTAGCTGAAGGCAGAGGCTTTAGCCCACTGAGCTACCCAAGCGCCCCATATCATGCCTTTCTTACTGAGTGTCAAGATAGCTTAAGACTCATTTTAACAAAGTCTTTAAAAATATCCCATCTTTTGGAGACAGATCAAATGGTAAGAAAAAAATGATTAATCATACAAAATATCATCACATTGTAAATCTGAATCAGTAACATTGCATAGTGAGAAGTAGAAATTACAACACATGCACAGAACAAAAAAGCTATTCAAGCCCCAAGTTCATGACTAAACAGTCAACTTGTCTTTTCCATTTGCTCTATTGTTTGCTGCCGCCTTCCACAGCTATTTCTTTTAATCCAGTCCTCTAAAGAGATATTAATAAATTTTAGAACTTCCGTTGTGCCCTTTGCCTCGACACAAGTGAAACAAATTTATTTTCTTATGCTATGATAGATTGATTTTCCCATTATTCGAGTTTGCTTTTCGTGAGGGGCATGGGAGGCACAGAATGTTGCAGGATGTACAGTTTAGCCATTTGGGTTTCATCTGTATCTCTGGGACCACACCAATAGGCACGTTAATTAAATCATGTCGCAGTTTCAGAACAGAATTAGAACAGAGCCTCGACCGGAAGGAGGATGAGTGTCGGCTGTGGAGACGGAGACAGGGGTGGGGGGTAGGGTGGTCTCAGAAACAGAGGCAGGAGGCGGGGGAGGGGGCACAGACTGAGGAGGGGCCGTGAGGATGGAGATGACACTGGGATGACACCTCAGAGGTAAGGTGAAACTGTGATAAAGATGTGGGGATATTCTTACCCACCTGCCCACCTTTCCAATATCCTGCCCAATGCTCTAGGAGCTGTGACCCACCCAGGGCTCTGATGGCTCTGCCCACCCCACTTCTGCAGGAAGGGGAAGAAAGGGTTCAGAGCTCAGCTTCCTCAAAGGGCTTCCTCAGCACCCAGTCAAGCCCAAATCCTCAGACCCTCTTTCCTACCCGCAAATCTGACAGCTTTCCACCCTAACTGCCTCCTGATAACTCCAGGCTCCCCTCTCCCATCTTCACGGCTACTATCCCAGGGTTCCTTCCAGATGCATCCCACGCACCTCACCCCCATCAGCAGGAGGCCTGGGGAAAGGGAATTGGGGTCCTTCTGACACCAGAGATCCAGTATGTATGTTGGGTCCGTTCTGGGGACCAGAAATAAAGGAAGCTTTTAGGCCCCGGAGGAGGTCAGTTATTTGTGATGCTGCGGACAGGAAAAAATACCATGGGGAGTGCTTTCTGCTTGACCCTCCAGCCTGCTTGAGCCCCAAGAGGCTGCTACCCCCTTTGGAACTGCCCTGTGACTCATCTTTTGACCCCTCTGGTCCCCACTGTGCTCCCCGCTGGAGAGTTCAAGTACTTCCTGTCCTTACCATTCTCACTTGGAACTTCATCACAGGCTGCCTTGCGACATTTCTTATATTGTTCTTTTTAGCTTTTCCATGATGATTTTTCCCATGGGATGTCTGATCTCCACTCCTTAGAGGCAAAGGAGCCCTGGGCACTGGGTGGCAGTCTGGGCATGCTGGGGGTGTGGCAATGATTGGGTCAGCCTGTTGCTTCCTGTCCTCTCCTACAAAGTTAAGATGTACCGTAACAGAGGGAATGGCTGATGATAGGAAGAACTGCTTTTGTTTTGAGGAAGAAGAATTAGGCACTCTTTCAAAGATAATGGAATTCAAAATCGTATTTTTCCTTAATTATTTGGACACTGCTTTAAACATGAATTATCTCATTTTTGTAATCCTTCATGCCATTTTGCACTGGTAGACTCTCATCGATCATAGGGAAGAATGGTGTTAACAGCGTAGACATGGACACAGGTGTCCTTGGAAGGTGGGGGTAATGGTCCACAATGGCCAGAAGCTAGATATGTGTCATTTCCTCTCTGTCACTGCTCATCAAGTACTTTAACTACTCAGAATATCTCTTCCTTTGTTCTGCAGATGTGGAAAGTTGTTTCATGCAACCTCCTGTTAATGTCCCTTGGCACCAAAAAATAATGCATTCAGCTATCATATTATTCATTGAATATTTACTGGACACCTACCACTCTGGGTGCAAGCACTAGGCCGGAAGCCTGGGTACAAAGTCATGAAATGCAGTTACAGGGGCACCTGGGTGGCTCAGTCATTAAGTGTCTGCCTTTGGATCAGGTCATGATCCCAGGGTCCTGGGCTCGAGACCCACATCAGGCTCTCTGCTCAGTGGAAAGCCTGGTTCTCCCTCTCCCACTCCCCTTGCTTGTGCTCCCTCTCCCGTTATGTCTCTGTCAAATAAATAAATAAAATCTTAAAAAAAAAAAAAAAAAGAATGAAGTGCAGTTACAGCCACAAGCAGTGGTCCTTCCAACGGGGGTGACAACTAGCTATGTGACATGGTCGAGTGTCCTAGAAATGCTGCAGGCGTAGAGGAGGCCTCAGAGCAGGCAGCCCCGGAGCTGAACAAAGCACATGACCTGGGTCTTGAAAACCGAGTTAGTGATCTTTTAGGAGATAAGAGGAAAAATATTGCAGGCACAGGGAATAGTTCCTGCGAAGGCAGGAAGGCCTGCAAGAGCCTGGTATATATTGAGAACAGCAGACTGTTCTGTTGAGTGGGCCTTCAGCCCCACTGCGTGAGGTGGTGTGTAAGCGTGTGTGTTTGTCAAAGGGGATGATAAGGCTGGAGAGGTGGTAAAGAAACTTTTAAAGATTTTATTTATTTATTTGACAGAGAGAGAGATTAACAGCAAGAGAGGGAACACAAGCAGGGGGAGTGGGAGAGGGAGAAGCAGGCTTCCCACTGAGCAGAGAGCCCAATGGGGGACTCGATCCCAGGACCCTGGGATCATGATCTAAGCTGAAGGCAGACGCTTAACCAGAGCCACCCAGGCACCCTGAGATGGTAAAGAATCTTGATGCCATGCCTCATTTATATTTTATCCAGCGGCTAAGGGGAACACAGCTGAGGTTTTTCAATCATGGAAATAAATGATTAGGGTTGGTTTTAGTCGGGTTGTTCTGGTGTAAACAAAGAATTAGAGGGGTGTCAGTCCAGAGGCCAAGAAACCGGTCTCACCTACACTTGCCTGCCAGTCTAGGCAAGAGCTGTACAGGCCTGGACTCTGGCAGAGTCATGCTTCAGAGAAAAACAGGAGAGAGAACTGACAGATCAGGTGCCCTGTTGGATTTGAGGGTCAGGAAGAAAGAGCAGGAAGGAGAATTTGGGGGCAGGGGGAGGAGCACAGGAGAGGGAGACTCTTAAGCAGGTTCCATGCCCAGCACGGAGCCCAATACAGGGTACAAGGTGGCGCTCAATCCTACGACCCTGAAATCATGACCAGAGCCGAAATCAAGAGTCCAACACTTAAGGGACTGAGCCACCCAGGCACCCCAGGAGAATGCTTAAGCAACTCTAGGTAGGGTGTACTTACTGACATGAGGAATTTCTGTTTTCTAATGCAGGTAGAGAAGGTAGACTTCCACTTGCACCAATAAATAAAACAGCCATTCATGTTTGCAACTTGTTAACACCAGCATACTATGAACCCCTTTCCTGGAAAACCACATGGTATCAATTTCATGCCAGTGGCAAAGTGCCCTAGTTGACAGACATCCTGCAGTTGCTCAAATCTTTTCTCCTCCACATTCTTTCCTTTCTCCCACAACAGATTCCCTCTACATCGCACCCCCCCCCCAGTACTACAAGACACCAACAGGAGTTCAGACTGAGGGCAAGCATGGAGCCGTTCTGGGCTCTGGTGCAAGTCTGATTTCTATAAAAAGACATTTAGAAAACAAGGAGCAATGTTGCCATTTTGCCTTTAATGGAAAAGTGGCTAGCGGTTACAGTAAAAAAAAAAAAAATCATTTTATTTAAAAAAATCTCTACCAACTTCTAGGCAATCACTGGGTTTTCAGAAATACACATACACTTGAAAACCAATAGTCTGTATAAAAATAAACTTTGAATGTGCAATTAAAAAGGGAGGTCCCAGTCTTTCTCAGCTGCACAAATGCACAGTAAAAAGGAGCCGAGTCGGTGTGAGATGGGTTTATCCCAGTGCAGAGGGGGATTTCACTTTGGAAGACAGAGCCTGTTTGAAGCGCCTCTTGAGGTCTTGCATGTTGGGAGAGCGCGGCCGGGGAATGATGGAGGCCCTCCTCCTCTCCCCGCTGAGGCTGTGCAGCTTGCTCACCTCTTTACAGAGATGCTGAAACACATCACAGACGTCCTCATAGTTTTCACTGGTGGAAATTTCAAGAAACAGGCTGCCCAGTTCGTTGGCCAGTTGAATGCCATCATGCGTTTGCACCTGACGGGCATGGAGAAGGTCCCCCTTGTTGCCCACGATGATGACAGGGGCCCTAGAGTCAGAGTGGACCTTCCGGATGTGGTGGTAAAGGGGGCGGATGGACTGGTAGCTGTCGTAGTCTGTGATGGAGTAGACCAGCAGAAAGCCCTCTGCCCACTGCACGCACTTGGACAGGGAATCAACTACTTGGGTCAGGTTGTCTTGGACCTGAGAAAGATCAAAATGAGTCTGGATCAAGGAAGCCCTCAGTGGGAGAGGACTCAAAATAACATAAAAGCAATGCTTGCAAAAAAGCATTCAAAGAGAAATCTTAAATACAGTTTGCAGACTCTACCTAGCTTCTGCAGAAGGAGGCTTCAGATGCGGGAAGAGCGAGCTCCCTGCCTGGGTTATTTTATGGCTGTTGCCAATGCATTATCCTTAAACCCCTGCTTGGTGGGTATTCTGTGGAGAGCCCTGGCTGACTGCAGAATGACTTCAATGGGAACTTACAAAGAATGGCGCAATCTTTAGGGAACTGAGAATAAACAAAACTTTGAAAATAAGCCAAGATAAATATCTTTTCCCAAGCCCATAAGAATATTTTTAGCATGTCCTTTTGAGAATGTTACAGAAACAAATTCCTTCTTTCTGTTCTTCCACAAGACCTTTTCTCTCTCCAAGGGAGAGCAATTAATAACTTGTTAATCAAGTTAAATTCCTGACTGCTTGCCAGGGGGTTATCTGGTTGCAATTAACTGACTTGAGGGAACAGTTACAAACAGAAGCACTCTTGCTGTCCTTGCTAGGGAAGAAGACTCCATCAGGAATCCCACCACCAACAGTTTGGTTAATGGGTTCATGGCCGGGCTCTGAAAAAAGCCATGAGCCCCAACCCTGCAAGTTGTGAGTGATGTCTCAGCCAGATCTGCAAAGAGACTGTTAACTGTCTCTCCCCTTTGGAGGTGCTGGACTGGAGGAAGCTGCCAGTCTAACCATCCACTCACCCTGTCCCCACCAGAAAGGTTTCTAACAACCCCCTGCGGACAACCCACGCCTTCACGAAAATGCGAAACGGGTGTGTTTACACATCTTGCTCCTGCTGGGGAGCCCCCTGGGTGTGTGGGAGGTGGTGAGCTGTTTTGCTTCTGGCTGTCCTTACCTGGATGCCCCCGGGGGTGTCCTGGATCTGCAGGGATAGCTGGTCTCCCTCTATGTAGACCAGCCGTGAATACAATTTGCCTGAAAGATGAAGGAGAGTTTGCTTTAAAATTCCTACATACGTATCAGAAAAAAGAAAATCGGATCACGTGGCCACAAAAGCATAGAGCACGAAATTATTCTAACCTGTATTCGGTTCATAATCGCCGATGAATCTCTTGGTCAGGAAGCGCACGATCATTGCTGAAAAGGAAAAATGGGAAAATCAGTTAAAGGACTAGGACAAAACAGTCAAGTCGGGACGCTCTCGTGGAAAAGGAGAGGGCGCCGGGCCGCAGAACAGCGGGTACTGCCCACGTTGCAAGGCTCTGCAAAGAAAAAGGTGCGGCAGTCGCGGTCTCCCGCGGATTTTGCGGCGGGTGTGACCGCAGGTGTCTACCAGCCGCGCCAGCCCTCCTCCTCCTACAGGGGGGCAAGCCGGGCGCGAGCCCAGGAGTAGACGCCCCGGGGAGGCAGCGGGGAAAACGGGCTGGCGGGGGGAGAGCCATGGCTGGCGCAGAAACTTCCAGATTCTTCCCGGCGCTCCGGCTCTTCCCCGAGGCCCGGTCTTCCCCGCGCGGTCCCCTGGGCACTCACCGCTCTTGCCCACCCGGCCGGCGCCCAGCACAGCCAGCTTGATGTCCTTAGGCAGGAGGCAGTCGGAGGAGGACTCGGGGATGGGCGCGAGCAGACAGTGCCCAGACATGGTTGGCGGCCGCATGGAGAGCGCGTCGGTCGAGCGGGTCCAGCCACCGAGAGCGCAAGCCCGCCGAGCCCAGCCTCCCGCGCAGCGGAGCCGCTCGCGAGCAGAGAGCGTGGAAAGGCAGGTGCGCGGGGACCGCGGCGGCTGACCGAGCTTGCAGGGCAGGCGGTTTTTAAAGGGCTGGGCGCGCGCCGTGGGGGCGGGGCGGCCACCTCCGGCCCCGCCCCCTTCCCGCCCCTTCCCGCTGCGGCCGGGAAGGCGGGCGCTGGAGAGCTGAGTGGCCGGGCTCCGGGGGTGGGTGCTCCGCCTCACCGCCTGCCGCTCTCCGCCCCGGCCCCAGAAGGACCGCCACCGTCCCGCGAGCGCGTGGGAGACCTCTCGCCAGGCTGTGCCGGCGCTGCCCTGGGGGCCCCCCCACCCCGCAGAGGCGAGCCCGGGTCATTAGAACAGTGGGTGAACCTGGGATCAGTTATGAAATGCGGGAGGGAAGAAAGAGGAAAATGTGCCATCAGTAGGATGTTTCTGCAACAATGGGAGGGATAAATTCCTGTTGGGTCTGTTGCCCTTTTTATTTTCAGGTGCTAAGGGGTGACATTACTAAGGAAAAAGGAGGAGGGTAAAGCCCTGAATTAGTAGCCGAGTAAGGGAACTGCAGTCCCTGTGACCTTGCTCCAGGTTTGTTAAGCCTTGGGGCAGTAATTGCTGCTCAGGCTCCAAACCCAGACCCACTCTGCTGGCCTTGGTTAAATCCGCTCATTCGTGAACACTCAATACACATTCCATCCTCTGGGAGCTTTGGCTCTTTGGACTAATTCTCTGTCATTAACACTGTCCTATGCACTTGAGTCATGCATTTGCTTTTATTATTCATGTACTTTTTTTTTAAGATTTTATTTATTTAGGGGCACCTGGGTGGCTCAGTGGGTTAAAGCCTCTGCCTTCGGCTCAGGTCATGATGCTGGGGTCCTGGGATCGAGCCCCGCATCGGGCTCCCTGCAGGGAGCCTGCTTCCCCCTCTCTCTCTGTCTGCCTCTCTGCCTACTTGTAATCTCCATCTGTCAAATAAATAAAATCTTTTTAAAAAAAGATTTTATTTATTTATTTGACAGAGAGACACGGCAACAGAGAAAACACAAGCAGAGGAGAGGGAGAGGGAGAAGCAGGCTTCCCACTGAGCAGGTAGCCTGATAAGGGGCTGCAACCCAGGACCTCACTGGGATCATGACCTGAGCCGAAGGCAGACTTTTTTTTTTTTTTTTTTTTTTTTTGTCAGAGAGAGAGGGAGAGAGACCTAGTGAACACAGACAGACAGAGTGGCAGGCAGAGGCAGAGGGAAAAGCAGGCTCCCTGCCGAGCAAGGAGCCCAATGTGGGACTGGATCCCAGGACGCTGGGATCATGACCTGAGCCGAAGGCAGCCGCTTAACCAACTGAGCCACCCAGGCGTCCCCAAGTGCTTACTTCTAAGTGTAAAATGAAGTTTAGGATAAGGATGGGGGAGTGGAAGAAGGGGACACAAGAGAAAAATGGCCTGGTCTTGGGTTTGGGGAGCCCACCATAGTAAGGCAGAAGGCTTGGGTTTTTAATCCTTACAGGTTAGAACTTCATGCTTCTGGCCTCCAGTATACCAGCCTCATATGTCAAAATACCTAATGGAGGGCCCCATCCTTATCACTTTCTCTGTCTTGGTTGTATTAGCTTTTGTTGCAAACTGCTCGAAACTTAATGGCTTAAAACAATAATCCCCTTTAGTTGCTCACCTCTGTAGGTCAGTGGATATCTTATCCTAATCTAGGCCTGACTCAGCTGACCTTGGCTGGGCCCTTTCATGTATCTGCAAAGAGCTGGGAGAGGGGGATTGGTAGCTGGCCAGCTGTCAGCAGTGATGGGAGAGGGGCAGTGGCAGATTCACAAGTCTGAGTCCACCTATCCACCCACACACCTGCTGGCTGAGGTTTGCCCTCCCGGTAGCTGAGCAGGTTTCAGAGTGAAAAGGCCTCTTGAGCCCTACTCCAGGGTGGAAACCATAACCTCTGCTGCAGTCACATTTCCAGCCCAAATTCAAGGAGAGGGGAAGGGATCCACTCCACTCCTTGGTGGGGCACTGAAATCACATTTGAAAGGGCTGGGTGGCTCAGTCGGTTAAGCATCGAGTTCTTGGTCTCCACCCAGGGGCTCAGGTCATAATCTCTGGGTTGGGAAATGGAGCCCTGCCTTGGGCTCACCCCTCAGTGGGGAGTCTGCTTCCTCTCCCTCTGTCCTCCCCTCCCCTCCTTCCGGCTCAGGCACTACCTATCTCTCTGAAATAAATATCTTAAAGAAAAAAGAAAGGGCTGGGTGGGATGCAGAGAGGGATAGAGAATGGAATCCACTTTCAGCAACCACCTACACTAATGCATGTTTCCCTCCATCTACCCAGAGTTCCAAACCAGCAACCTATGAGCCATCCTTGACTCCCAACCACTCTCACTTCCAAGTTCCACCATTTCTATTGCCTACACCCCTTGGCATCCCCGCTCTCCAACCCCACTGCTCTCTTCACCTCTCAGGTGAATTCTTCAGGACTTCCGCTGTAGACTAGGACTAGATGAGGACTCGTTTACTTGCTCCTCTCTTGGAAGCTTTCTTCGATCAGGCATCCCCGCCCCTATCTCCCAGTTCCTCCCTCTTAGGACACTCTTAGCAGCACTGATCTCAACTGTCACTTTCTGTAAAACTTGTTTCGTGAGTGTCTTGGCGGGGGTGGGGAGGGGCGCAGGGGCAGAGACTCTAGCTTGTGTCTTTAGCACCAGCATATAGTGGCACCCGGGACTTAGAAGGTCCTTTGTTCATTGACCAACTTTCTGAATGAATAAATGAATAAATGATGTCTTCACTGTGTGAACTGGAAAAGACAGGAGTCATGTGTGCAACCATCATCACAATAGCTTGGTTTTGAGAGCAACCTACTCTCGAAAGTGTTCCAGGAAATGTCCTGAGATGAACTGCTGTATTTCAGTTGCAGACTTTTGGCAGCTTACAAGGCAATCCCCTTCTGTTCAACTTGTTTAACTGGAAAGATTTAAAGCAGGGAACCTCATTCCTTGACAGGGGAGAGAGAACCATAAAGACAGTTACTATTTATAGAACAACCATGAAACTATTAGGCTCCAGGGATCCTTCAGCTCTTCAGTGATAGGGGTCCAAGTCGTTGTGTCCCAGATGCTCTTGGCTCTCTTGGAACACAAAATGGCCGCTGTTTCACCAAACACCAAGTCCTCGCCAAAGCAAGGGAGAGTGGGACTCTATTCATCTCCATTATGAAATAAAATAATTCTCAGAACCCAGGAGACTTTCTCTTACCTCTCAGTCTTCAGTACTGAGAAGCTGAGAGTTTATCCAAGTACTAGCAAAGAAGACTGGGATTGTCACTACCTTAGAACAACCCTAAGTCCTCCCCAGGAGCTAGCAGACAACATGCGTCCCCATTAAAAATCAATAAGTAGAAGAACAGATCACTGTTGAGCAGGAAATCACCCAACTCTGCCACAAACACCTTTCACTCTCCTGGGATTAAAATGCAGAACTCTCAAGGAAAAAGAGAGCACTTTCTTGGCTGAATCTTGGACTTACCACCACACCTCATTCCATATCCTACATTCCCTGTCAGTAGTAAGATCATTTTAGTTTAAGGTCACCCAATAAGTAAGATTCCTATGACTGTTCTCTGCCCACTGATAATTATGTTCCATTTTGCATTCACATTTGCACCTTTGCTCAGAGCTCAAAATGTTATTTCATTCTCCTTGGAAAGCTCTTTGCATTTGCAAATAGACAAGATAATCCATGACCTTTTAATACAGACAGTATGTTACCGAACAGTTACTGGAACATTATAAATAGCATTGCCTAAATTGTTGCTTGAGTTCTATTTCATTTTGGATTTCTTTGTGTCCAGTTATGTAAAAGTATACTGCAACCAATGTAACAGGCATACTGAAGTGGTTTTAAAATGATAATGGAAATGCGTAGGCACAGATATGGATACACAAATCCTGTGGGTGTTCAGAATGAGTATGAAGGGCAGAATTTGGTAATTTGCAAATAACAGCCTTGAGAAGTTATTAACCCTTTACCAGCTAAATAAGCTTGATTGCTAGTCCTGAAGCAAAGCTGCTAAGGGTCCTCCTCCAGTTCAAGAACCTCTCTCCACCATCCATCCCCTCCTAATACCAACTCTGTGTGTGTATCCTAAATCCTTGAACAATGAACTTACTGGAGACTCATAGACTACCTTTAGGTAATTTCACCAGAATAAAAACTGTAATTTCCTACTAGCTCCCTAGTTTATTTCAACAGTCAAAATTACTGGGGCGCCTGGGTGGCTCAGTGGGTTAAAGCCTCTGCCTTTGGCTCAGATCATGATCCCAGGGTCCTGGGATCGAGCCCCGCATCGGGCTCTCTGCTCGGCAGTGAGCCTGCTTCCTCCTCTCTCTCTGCCTGCCTCTCTGCCTACTTGTGATCTCTGTCAAATAAATAAATAAAATCTTAAAAAAAAAAAAGTCAAAATTACTGAAAATCTACTCGCTGCAAAGCTCTTCTAAGTGCTGGTACAGAATACAAAGAACAGCTAATTTTCTATTATTAATCATCTACTGAGGGGATAACAAGGTATAAGACATTCCTGCCTGCCTTCACAGACATCTCCATACTGAAATTCTTTTTCTTTTAAAAGATTTTATTTGACAGAGAGATCACTAGTAGGCAGAGAGGCAGGCAGTGAGGGAGGGGGAAACACAGGCTCCCCACTGAGCAGAGAGCCCAATGCGGGGCTCAATCCCAGGACCCTGAGATCACAACCCAAGCTGAAGGCAGAGGCTCAACCCACTGAGCTACCCAGGTGCCCCAAAATTAATTATTCTTCATAAATTTGTCAAAAAACTCCATTTCTTTTTTAATCTAAACCTGTAAAGTGGATTAACTATATCCTAAATTGAGGTTCAGACAAGGTTAGTTACTAACCCGAAGTCATTGAGCCATTCAGTAGGAGACACTCCAACCCCTCTGATTTCTCATCTTGGCATTTTCCATCGATGCAAAGTGGATGAAAACACTCTGGTCATGTAAAAGGAATGACAAAGCAGGTCGGGGTGCCAACTCCCAATAGAGCTGCCATAGGGAGAATTAAATCTGAATGGGGGAGGGAGGTGGTGGTAATCAGGGAAAGCTACAGGAAGAAATGGCCTGGTCTCTGAGCATGAGTAATATTTGGTAGGTGGAAACAGAAGGTGGGAAATGGCATGTCAAGTTGAAGGAACAGCATGAGCAAAATCCTGAAAGTAGAAGTATGATACAAGTCTGGGGAGCTATGAGTAGTATCAAACATTAGAAGGATGGGGTGGATGGTCCAAAAAGTTGGGGACCAGACTGTGGATGGCAATGCATTATATGCTCAGGGATTTATCTAGAGGTTATGTAAAGCCACTGAACTCTTAAGGAGGGTAACCCTGTAATAGGGTCAGTGTTACAAGCATTTAAAGAACAGAGTATCATCTCGCTCTCAAGATCTTAGAACTGTTTATTCATCTTCCATAAGCAATTATTTTGAACCTCCTCATTCAGGAGCAAAAAGTTCAATCACATCCTCAACTTGAGCTACGCCATCACTTCATTTAGAATAGAGTACCTCACTGCATTCTTTTCCCAATCAAATGATTTCCATAAATCCCAATCTTGCAAGGAAAGTAGGTATCAAAGCATTTTCTCTATGCTTTTCCCACTTGGGGCTTTATGAGCTAGCCTGTCAGTTAATCCTCACCACACACATTTGCAGTTTGAAAAGAATCGTAATACAGAAACCCTGGGCTTATTCGCTCCTCTGTAAACACTTTCTGCCTCAGCAATACGAGCTGCAGATGCTACCTCACTGCTATTACTCATAACCAAGTAACTTGTCTAACAGATTCTGGGAAAGCTTTTGTATGAACAATATCAATTGTTTTCCTTTTAGGTGGGGATGGGATAAACACATATATTCTAATTGTTTTATTTCTCTTGTGCTCAAAAAGATAAACCTACTTTCTTCTTATCAACTTTTATTTCTAAGTTTTAGCAAAATTGTTTTTTTCTACTTTTTTCCCCTATCATAGTACAGAAAAAAGGCTGACTCTAGTGAGAATACAGTAGATATGAAACTGGGTGTTTTTCTGCCACAACATTGAGAGTGTAATTTTATTCAGCCCTTGGGATCAGGCTCAACTGAACAAAAACAGAAGTTCTCAGGGCGCCTGGGTGGCTCAGTGGGTTAAAGCCTCTGCCTTCGGCTCAGGTCATGATCCCAGGGTCCTGGGATCGAGCCCCACCTTGGGCTCTCTGCTCGGCGGGAAGCCTGCTTCCCTCTCTCTCTCTGCCTGCCTCTCTGCCTACTTGTGATCTGTCAAATAAATAAATAAAATTAAAAAAAAACAAAAACAGAAGTTCTCAAAATGTACCTGGCTAGATCAGAAAAGATAGAATCAAAAGTTCAAGAAGCCATGCACCTTCATTTACCGTCATGGCTTTAATAGGACAGAAAGTTTAAAATTTAGAACATTTTTCTTCATCCTCACCAAGTATAGAAAAGGGAATTGTACAGTAAGAGATTCTTCTATAATTCTACAATCTGTTAACAGTTTCTATTTAAAAGGACCTGCACTTCAAGGCACGCACATAATTTATCAGCACACACACACATTATTCAAAGCTAGGGAGTTTGATGCAATTTGTTTCTCCAATAATAAAACCTCTTCAAACTAATCTGTGTATTTCCAGGATATGCAGATGGAGCTGCCCAAGAGGGAGTTGGAAAGAGGTTCAGAGAACATGAGTTCTGAACTTTGAGTCTCAAGTGTATTAGAGATGACTAAATACATAGATCAGTGGTTCTCAAACTTGAGCATCAATCACCCAGACAGGTTCTGAAATGTGGGGCTCATCCCCAGAATTTGATTTAGTAGACCCACATTTTTAACAAGTTCCCCAAAAATGTCATCAGGTGGGGAACCATACTTGACAACCATTGGAGCCACAGCAAAGCCTGACCTCATGACGCTGAGACCTAAGCCAAAAAAACCCAAGTCAGACTGCACTCCAATACTAAAAATGTTTTATGTACATTCACAGTACCACTATCGCCATTCACAGTGCATTAGAAAACTGCCACACTGTACATCAGATGGAAGAGTTCACTTTATGATGACCTGCCCTAAGAACTCCCCTAAACTAGTTATATTTACAGCCATTTTTCTCAATATTCACCTTCACCAGCCCTCCTCAACTAAGGGAACCGATCCTCTATGTCTTTTGTCACAACTGTCATCTGGTGGTCATAGGAATACGGAGTCATAGGCCCTATGTGCATAAAGGACCTCTGGGAATCATTTGGTCCAATCCCTATATACATTTAGATAATACCCTCATTTTACATGGGGCAACAGGAAGGTTAATACCAACTGCTGAAAAATGAACAAAGTTTGAGGTTTCCCGATCTTTCCACATCATGTAGGAGACTTAATAATCTCAATTACACATGAACAAAATTGTTATGACACCTTTAAAATCCAAATCATTCTAGTCTGGTTTAGTCCATAGGAAAACAAGATTAAACATACATACAGAAATTAGAAAATGTCTGTTTGGCGCACCTGGGTGGCTCACCTGGTTAAGCATTTGCCTTTGGCTCAGGTCATGATACCAGGGTCCTGGGACTGAGCCCATCAGGTTCCCTCCTGGCAGGGAGCCTGCTTCTCCTTCCTCCCAGCTTGTGCTGCCTCTCTCTCAAATAAATTTTAAAAATCTAAAACAAAAAAAGTTTAAAAAGAAAAAGGGCAGTGCTTTCCTCAATTCAAAAAACATTTATGAATACTTATCAGGTACCTGGGTGGCTCAGTGGGTTAAGCCTGTCTTCAGCTTGGGTCGTGATCTCGGGGTCCTGGGATCAAGTTCTGTGCCAGGCTCTCTGCTTGGCGGGGAGCCTGCTTCCGCCTCTCCACCTGCCTCCCTGCCTACTTGTGATCTCTGTCAAATAAATAAAATCTTTAAGGAAATAAATAAAAGAATGTGCCAGGACCCAGGAGGACATACTAAGAGTTTTTAACCCCCGGTCTAATGTGAAGATCAAGTTTTTAAAAACTGTGAACACACCCATAGTGGGAACAGGCATAAAGGATTTATTCTACCATCCCAAACCATAATTTCTCTTCTCTGATTCCAAGCACTTCCATTTATTCCTCTCCATAAATTACTTTTATCAGGGAAGGTTCACCTATGACACTCAAGGTGAACAAAGGACGATCAGGAATTCACCAACTTAAAGTATAGGTATTTCAGGGGAAAATACAAGTACAAAGGAACTGGGGAAAGCAAGCAATTCCAAGAATCAAAATTTTCCCAAGAGCCAGAGCAACATACAGGAAAACCATAACAGGAAATGATACGGTAAACAATTTAGTAGAAACCAGAGTGCTTTAAACTATTTTTAAATAGTACTCTTCAAAGGCAAGTTCTTTAACCTCACAACACAGCTATTTAAGGCAGGATACAATTCCAAGACTCAACTTTCTCTAAGCTTAAATGCAATGCAACAGATAACCTTTCACACATTTTTTTAATTCTTTTTTCTTTGGGATTTGGAGATACTATTTTCCAACCATAAATATTTTTAAAATAGTACCTGGCAGTTTTCTAACCAACTGAGTATATTCTTTTCTATGATAAACCACCTCAGATCTTTCAGCAAGAAAAAAGGCACTAAGTTTGAATAAAGACATCACCCAATGAATTAGGACACAAAGTTTGCTTTAAATATTCTTTCGGGGAAAGGACACTACACTTCTACTCAATTAAGAGAAACAATTTTACAGTCTTGAGGTCTTTTATTGTCTTTATAGTTATCATGCCATGAATTCATAGGGAATGGGTTCCAGCAGTTCGGGCTCCTTTCCATTGGTTCTCACAAAATGTGCTTCTCTGGGTGGAGCAGGCTATTTAAAAAAAAAAACAAGGGAACAATTACTTCAGGAGTAGTAATCAATTTTGAAGTGTTCTCAGAAACAAAGAAATAAAATACTCAATTCATTCACTTTCATATCAAAGGAAACTACTACCCAACAAGTTTTAAAATTCCCAAGATTAATAGCAAAAACCATCTGTCAAGCACTCACCTGACGCTTCAGTTGAACCCAAGTACCTTTCTCTTTGGCTTCCTTCTTTTTCTGATCATTTTCCTTAACACGCTTCAGGAAGCTATCTCGGCTCTTTGAATGTTTAATATGCTCAATGCGTACATTAATTCTCTTGGCAAGAATCTTGCCCCTGGGGAGAATCAACATTACTATAAATGCTTCAGCAAAAATTTAACAAAGTCCAATTTTATTTGGCAATTTCATTTATTAAATAAACCATAAACCTTTTACCTACAAATAGGATTACACAGCAAGGCGATGGCTAATTAATAATCATTAATCGTACTAGAAGAAACCTTGAAGCAAACACCTCAACCTTTTTTTTTCCTTTTTAAACATTTATTCGCTGGGGTGCCTGGGTGGCTCAGCCGTTGAGCATCTCACTCTTGGGTTTTGGCTCAGGTCACCATCCCAGTATCATGGGGCTGAGCCATTTTCAGGATCTACACTCAGCAGGGTGTCTGCTGGAGATTCTCTCTCTCCTCTCCCTCTGCCCCTCCCCACGCTGCTCATGTTCTCTCTAAAAATAAAAGGTTTACTGGGGGCAGAAAGAGTCTTAAGCAGACTCCATGCTGATTGTGGAGCCTGACTCGAGGCTCCATCCCACAACCCAAGCCAAAACCAAGAGTTAGATACCTAATGGACTGTGCCACCCATATATCACCAAACATCTCCACTTTCAAGCCTCTTTTTTTTTTTTTTTTTAAAGATTTTACTTACTTATTTGACAGAGATCACAAGTAGGCCAGGGGGTAGAGGGAGTGGGGCAGGCTCCCTGCTGAGCAAAGAGCCTGATGCGGGGCTCATGATTCCAGGACCCTGGGAACATGACCTGAGCTGAAGGCAGAGCTTTAACCCACTGAGCCACCCAGGCGGCCCTTAAGCCTCCTTTTGATGAGGTGACAGACCTTGAAATACCATAAGCCAAAACCGAATCACTAACTGAATTTACTACTTACACTTCTTTTTATACTTTGAAAACTAGAACTGCTTAACACCAAACCCTAATAAAACTTTCCATTAAGTCTAGTTCAGTGTGTTTCCTCTGACAGGATACAAAGCAAACACCCAGTTTGCTTGAGTTTTAAAAGGATGTTTCCTTTGCCCCACTTGAATGACCAATAAAGACATAAGTCCAATTGGCAAAGTGAAAAGGGGGTATGAGGGAATACTAATCTGCTAAAAAGAACTCTGACATTACTTACTTAACTTGTTTGTTTACAACAATGCCAACAGCATGCTGAGTAACATTGTAGACTCTTCCAGTTTTGCCATGGTAACATTTGTGGGGCATTCCCTTTTGAACAGTGCCCATTCCCTGTTAAGAAAGGAGATGAAAGTTATGCCAGCATTTCCCCTTCCTTTTACATCCTCTTATTAAAGTAACTAAGATGCTCTAAGAATTTTTTCTTTCAAATGGCAACTCAAGAGCTTTCAGAGCCGGTGAAATGTGTTTTTCACACTGCTTCAAGCAATCAAAAAGACAATCATCATTAAGCTCCAGAGTACCAGGATACATTTAAATACTGGTCACAAAAGAACTTTTACTGTTTATTTAAAAAAATAACAATCTCCATCTCTGTCTCCATCAGCAATTAAATTTTGCACCAAAGTATTATCCCGTTCTGTTATCAACAAATTCTTAATTTTTTTCACAACCCGATAACAAACAAGTTAGGAGAAAATTCTTAGATTCTGGAATAGCACTCCAGAGACTCTGGTTTCTGAGTTAAATTAGCCATTCTACACTTAAGAGCTCTTATTCAGACCAAAGATTTTTCCTATTCAGGAGAATAAAAAGCCAACAGATGCAACATACATTTGAATTCCAATATTAGATTAAACTTTTCTATCTTCTAATATTATTCTGTAGATTATTCACCTAATTTTAGAATTTACCTTGATGTCCACTATATCACCTTTCTTGTAGATTCGCATGTATGTGGCCAAAGGAACAACTCCTGCACCCAAAAAAATCAGTAGTCAGTATCAAGATTGAAATCTACTTTATTAAAAAAAATGTAAGCTTACTAGCTTTCAACATATTTTATCTTTGACAGTTTTATTTTTAAATCTTGTTTATAAGAAACTATATGAAATTTATGCTTTGATTTATTACAAAAACAAGTTAGGTGCTGGTTAATTACTACCATCTAATAAGAATGCACTGTATGAATGTATGCCATGTTTACGCTCATAGGAGGGTAAATTTACTTACCATGTTTTCTAAAAGGCCTAGAGAACATGTAACGGGTACCTCTCCTCTTTCCCTTTGTGTTGGTCATTTTGGCAAATTACTGAAAACAAAGTATAAAACAGTCAAATGCAAATGCAAAACTGACATGTCTTTTTTTTTAAAAGATTTAATTTATTATTTGACAGACAGAGATCACAAGTAGGCAAAAAGGCGGGCAGAGAGAGAGGAGGAAGCAGGCTCCCCACGGAGCAGAGAGCCCGGTGCGGGGGCTCGATCCCAGGACCCTGGGATCATGACCTGAGCCGACCGAAGGCAGAGGCTTTAACCCACTGAGCCACCCAGGCGCCCCTCAGTCTTGCATTTTTATATGGTAGATTAACCCCTTCTCTTAATGATTTTTTTTTCTTTTTTGGTGACAGTGTATCTTACACAACCATCTGTTAACTGTCACAAATCCAAATCACTTCCTATTTATTTCTGACTACTCACTCCATCACTCGCTAATAAACATATGTAGAGTTGAAGGGGAAAAACACAGGCTTTCTAACTTCTGACCTAATTCTGACTGAGATTCTGCCACTTGCTCCCCTAGGGAATTTATATTTAAACTCTGATCCTCATCTGCAAAATGGGAGTTAATCCTCTTACAATCAACTGCAGTAAAATCCACAAAGCATTCACGAAGTTCTAGGCTATCTGCTTAACCACAGTAAGTTCATTATCATTATCTAAGAATTCACATACAGGCATTTCACACCGAATCTTTCACTGTTTCTCAAAAGTTTGAAACAATAGGTTTTATTGCTCTAGGTCATTCAAGGGCAGAACTACCATTACTGAAAATTACTTCTACCACAAAGCAAATATATGTAAATCAGGCTTAACCGGACTGGATTGTAATATAATTCAGTCTCTTAACTTCCATTACTTTTTTTTTAAATATTTTATTTATTTACTTGACAGAGAGAGAGAGAGATATCACAAGCAGGTAGAAAGACAGAGAGAGGGGGGAAGCAGGCTCCCTGCCGAGCAGAGAGCCCCATGCGGGGCTCGATCCCAGGACTCTGGGATCATGACCTGAGCCGAAGGCAGATGCTTTAACCCACTGAGCCACCCAGGCGCCCCCCATTACTTTTTAAAAAGATAACTAAGCATCTATCAAGTGCCAGATACTCTACTTTAATCCTCAAATTTCTACATTTGTGTCAACTCATACCCAAGTGTCAAGTTCATAAAACAAGGAGAGATACCCTGCAGGCTCAAATCACTAGTAATAATTAACGCAGGACACAGCAATGCTGTAGATTCTGTAACAGGACCCACTGTAAAATGCAACCGGCAGTTTGCTCAACTCTGGTAGCTACCACTTACAAACTAAATTAAGAAATTAAAGAAAAAAAAAAAAGGGAAGGATGAAGGAAAAAAAAGGGTGATTAAGGTGTAATTCAAGGACTTTCTCCTAAGATTCCAAATGAAACACCTAGCTATTCACACGCCACCCCAGCGTTTACAAAACAGTATTCGTAGCAACAAGAAAGCGCCTGAAAGCACTTTCCGTTTGTCCAAATGCGATCTGGGACCCCAACTTTAAACAGGACTAATTTCACACACTCAAGCCAAGTGGTCTACAGCTCTTACCATGCAAGGCATCCTCTCTGTGCTGGGACCACGAGCCCAGGTTTTCACAGCCTAGGCCTCATCGGAGGTTAAAGTCCGTGTCTTTACACCCGTAAAATCATTCCTGTCACCCCTAAGCCCCTATCCAACAGCATCACAAGTTTAGACTTTACAAGACTGGCAAAAACACTGAAGAGTTCGAAAAGCATCGGGCCATGCGACTGCACAAAGCCTGTCCGAAGACCTAGAATACTAAGGCTGAAGCCGTGGGGACACAGGAAAAACAAATTCCTTCTCAGACTGACCAGAATTGCCTCACCCCAGTGACCTGGCTTCGCTTTTCTCGGGTCTCTCCCTTCTTAAGGCCGCGGCCTTGCCGTCCGGTCCTCAGCCCCCGGCCGACGCCCAGCCCAGGCCACTCCTGTTCTGGACGAACATAGCTCCACCACCCAGGTCAGTGGGCCCCGGACAGACTAGACCGTCTCTCTAGGACCTGAATGCACTACCGCCGCGGCCACAGGATCAGCACTCGAGTCTGTGGGACACGCGGCACCAGGAGCCACACACATGTCCTACCTGGAAGATGGCGGTTCCGGCCGAAAGGAAGGAGGCGGGGCCGCAGCTCGCGCCTTACAAGGGCCCCCGGGCTGCCCGGAGCACTGCCTGAAAGAAATTCCAGGGGAAAGCAACTCTTCTGGGAAAGGGGATCTTCTCAGGGAACAAGGGGAGGCTGGCAGAATATTTTTCTTTCTTGTGGAAAAAAAAGGCAATAAGCCAACACAAGCTGACACTTGGGTCTTTCCGGACAGCCCGGAAAAGGGCCTTCAAGGGCGTCAATCACGACGTCCACGTCCCAAGCGTGCTGACGTTCGCCTTTGCGTCGAGGCTACGCCGGAAGCGCGCTTGTGTCGGCGTCTCCGGGCGTCGGGGAGAGGTTGGTGTGACGGCGTCTTATCATTTTGCGGGGCTTCTAACTGTTCTGTTTGCAGAAATGATTACGTGAGCACAAAAGAGAAATTGTAATTAGGCAAGCATATTATCCAGTTTCTATGTGTTCCAAAGCTTTTTCCGTGTGTGCGTAATGTTACATCGTTTTGAAAGCAGTTTGGCAAACAAAATAAAACTGCAAATTTTTAAATACTGTACCCTAGTATTCTGCTTCTAAGTGTATATCTGGTAGAAACTTTGACAGGGAAATCAGAATGTAACATCACTGTCAGTAAAAGCAAAAAATTTAGCAACATCCACCGAAGAGAATACAGTAATGAGATGTCCATATGATGGGATATGTCATTAAATCAATACTAGACCCAGAAATTTGAGACAAAAAGAGGAAGGTGTAGAACGTACATAGTATGACAATCTATATACGTAGAATTTTAACATATGTGAAACAATACCATATGTTGTTTTGGTGTGTGTGCATACGTAGTGGAAATAGTCAAGAAATAAAAGGGTTATGATAAAAATCGAATTTAGAAATCTATTTCACGTCCACTACAGAAGGAACTATAAGAGATTTTTACTGTCTTGACCATTAGTAATCTGAGTATTGGGAAATATAGGTGGCCCTTGTTTTATTCACTTTTTTGATATATATTTCTTTTAAAGATTTTATCTATTTGTCAGAAGCAGCACAAACAGGGGGGAACGGCAGGCAGGAGGAGAAGCAGGCTACCTGCTGAGCAAGGAGCCTGATGTGGGATTCGATCCCAGGGCCGTAGGATCATGATTGGAGCCAAAGGCCGACACCTAACTGACTAAGCCCCCCAGGCATCCCAATTTGTATTTTTAGAAGCGTGTTTTTAGAGTAGTGTTAGATTTATTTTTAAAAATTTTTGAGAAAATAGTAACAGAATTTCTGTATACCTGGTACCCAGTTTCCCCTATTAACATTTTACATAAGTATGAGACATTTGTTACTGTTAGTGGACCAATTTTGTACATTATTGATAACTAAAACCCATTGTTTATTCAGATTTCCTTCATTTATTCAGACTTCCTAATATTCTTTTTCTGTTGGGATTCCATCCAGAATACCACATTATATGTAATTATCATGTCTTCTTATGCTGTGGCACTTCCTCAGACTTGCCTTGTTTTTGATAAGCTTGACAGTTTGAAATACCTGGTCAGGTATTTCACAGCATGTCCCAATACTGGAATTTGATGCTTTTCTCATTGTATTATTTTTATGACGTATTTTCTAAAAGTCAGCTAAGCAACAAAAATCTTAATCTGTTTGAATTTAAGTAATATTACTCCACTGATGTTTCACGTTTATTTGACTTACTCTTCTGATGCATTTGGATTTGCATTTCTAAAAACTGCATAGGCTCCAGAATTTTGATTTTTATATATCCTGTGACTGTAGTCTTTAGCCTTGAGCTCTCTTTCTCAAGAACTTGAGAAATCAGGAGCCAGTCTTCATCAATTCCTTTTAGTACATTGACTCCTCCTCCTTAACTATAACTAATAATTCCCTGTAGCTTCTATATTCTTCTTTATCCGGCTTAATTTTTCATAGTCCTTATTACAGTCACTTCATCTCAACTAACTCAAAGTCAGTCTTCTCTATCACTCTCCTAACAAATGTACTACCTGGGGTAAAAGCAACCTCTGTTTTCTTCAACACATAGTTTCAAAAATTAAGATATGTCACATAAAAATTAAGATTTCTGGCTCCTCTTGAAAAAGGACGTGGCGACATACATAGGATTGATAGTTTTGGTGGTAGCAATCCAGTGTTCATCTCATTTAGATTGGTTATATATTCTTGAGTTTCATCACCATTGAGCCTACTTCACTTGTTTCCTTGTCATACCCCTGTGGCATTTGAGCTTTAAGCCCCTGCCACGTTCATGCTCAACAATTCTCAAGTGGCGCCTAACATCCCCACTGCAGTTCCCGAGTTAGTTTACTTACCTACTCTCTGTAAAAGTTATCTCACATTTTTTCTTCAATAACCAAATCTTCCATCCCTTTTCTTCACCTTTTTCTCAGCTGGTAATTGCTTCATTTTTATCCATGTATGAACATGTTTTGGCCTTTCCACCCAAAACCCACAACTCTCTCCTTCCACCTTCCTGGCTCTACTTGACCTCATCTTTCCTTTTACACTGCTCCATATTTTCTTCCACCAACCTTTTTAAAAAAGAATCTTTTGAAATGGCTGTTTTGTACAACAAAAGCTGTCCGATTTCAGCAAGGTCGTGTGGTTAACCTAATACATGAACATTACTATTTCTTATCTCCTATTGTGTTTTCAGTTTAATCTAATTTCTGCCCTGGTTGTGCCACTAAAGCTGCTTCCATGTTACCAAAACCAGAAGGTATTCTCTCTTCATGTCTTTCTTCACCTCTCAGAGCCTTTGGCCATTCCCTCCTTGAAACACTATCCTTTCTAACCACTTCACAGCCTGTTTTGCTGGTTTTCTTTACTCTTCCTGTCTTCTAAATAATAGGCTACTTCAGGACTTGGAACTAGTTCCCCTGCTCTTCTGTTTCTCCATTCTCTTCTTGGGGAATTCTGTGTATACCTATAATTTTACGTATTGCATGGAGCATTGGGTGTGGTGCATAAACAATCTTGGAACACTGAAAAAATAAAATAAAAAAAAAATCTAAACCTGATTGTATCATGACTTTGCTTAAAGTCTTCCAAAGACTTTCTGTTAACAATAAAGTCTAAACTCATTACCTTGGTTTACAAGGTCCTGCGTAAACCAGCTCTTGGTTATCTTCTCAGGTTCACTTGGTTCCTGCCCCAGTTCACTGTAGCTCCCACTGCCTTCTGTGTAGTTCCCTGACTCTGGCCAGGTCTTTCTAGCCTCAAGGGCTTTGTGCCTGCTCTTCCCTTCGCCTTTCAGATGGCTCATTCTTTCTCATCTTTTTGTTTCCTAAACATTAACATACTACATTGCTTTATATATTTACATGGCTAGGAATTTAGAATGATGTTTAGGTTATAAAGCAAATCCAAATGTGACCAAAATATTTGCAATTACTTCTATTTTAGGTAACTTAAAAAAATATCTTTGTCATAGGAAAAATTCAATTCTAAGTCAGTAGTTTTGTTTTTTAGCATATTCTTTTATTTACCCACTCATCAGTTGGTCCAGGCTAAGTGTAACCAAAATCATATTACTTTTAGCCTAAGAAAATCATAATTAAGAAAATAAAAATAATAGTAAAACAAATCCAGAATTAAAGGTGTCCTTGCTGTTACCCATCATTTTAGACTTTGGAACTAGTTCCCCTGCTCTTCTGTTTCTCCATTCTCTTCTTGGGGAATTCTATGTATACTTATAATTTTAAATGTTGTTCTTTAAATGTACATTGTTCTTGACTTAATTGAATATAAGTAAATATTTGAAGCCTAGTATGTGTGTATATGTGTGTATACATGCATATACATGGGCATGTGTATATGTGTGTATACATACATATACATAGACATGTACATGAGAGAGACATATATTTTAATTATATACACTAAGATGTACAGATCCTAACCACAAGTGGATGATTTTTTTAAACATTTTTTTCTCTTTTTTTTTAAAGATTTTATTTATTTATTTGACAGAGAGACAGATCACAAGTAGGCAGAGAGGCAGGCAGAGAGAGAGAGGGAAGCAGGCTCCCTGCTGAACAGAGAGCCTGATGTGGGACTTGATCCCAGGACCCCGGGATCACGACCTAAGCTGAAGGCAGAGGCTTTAACCCACTGAGCCACCCAGGCTCTCCTAAACATTTTTTTCTAAAAATTTTATTTATTTGTCAGAGAGAGAGCACACAAGCAGGGGAAGCAGCAGGCAGAGGAAGAAGCAGGCTCCCTGCTGGGCAAGGAGCCTGATGCAGGACTACATCCCAGGATCCTGAGATCATGATGACCTAAGCCAAAGGCAGACACTTAACCAACTGAGCTACCCAGACATCCCCAAGTGGATAATTTTTTTTTTTAAGATTTTATTTATTTATTTGTCAGAGAGAGAGGGATAGAGAGTGAGCGAGCACAGGCAGACAGAGTGGCAGGCAGAGGCAGAGGGAGAAGCAGGCTCCCTGCCGAGCAAGGAGCCTGATGTGGGACTCGATCCCAGGATGCTGGGATCATGACCTGAGCCGAAGGCAGCTGCTCAACCAACTGAGCCACCCAGGCGTCCCGCCAAGTGGATAATTTTTGACTAACTTATAATTTTGTAACCAGTATTTCCAACAAAGGTATAGGGCATTGTCATCCCTATGGAAAATTCCTTAATGCTCCTTTCCAACCTTTCCAACAGGTCCTCTTCCTCACCAGAACCACCCAGTATTTTGATTTCTATAATTATGGATTCATTTTGCCTATTTTTAAGTTTCATATAAATGGTGCCTTACAGTGTGTACTCTTGTTTGTCTGGGTCTTTTTGTTCAGCCTGCTTTTAAGATTCCATCATGTCATAGATACCAATAGTTCAATTCCTTTTTTAATACTAAGTAGTATTCCACTATGTGAATTCACTATGTGAATATACTACAAATTATGTATACATTCTTCTCTTCATGGAAATTGGGTTGTTTGCAATTTTTTTATTCTATGAATGAAACTGTCATAAACATTTTGTGAATATGTTTTAATCTGTTGGGAAAATATCCGGATTTAACATTACTTAACCATAAGGTAGGTGTGTGTCTAACTTCATAAAAAATTGCCAAATGGATTTTCAAAGTGAACCCCCCATTATAGTACATTTTCCTCTAAAGAAAGAGTAAGGCATTTTACTATAGCCTTTTAAAATCGGTTTGTGTCACTATCTCTTATCATAGACGTCTGAAAACCAGAGTGGTTCCCTGACTCTCTAATAGTCAGTTTGTCTCTACTTTGAGATCATTAGTGTAAAAAGAATAAGAAACACATTGAAACTTAAAAAGAAAAATTGTGAAGTAAATTAAATGTGGAAAGAAGGAAAACTCAAAATTCATTCAATATTTATTAGCATCTAGATTACATCAGGTTACTTCCCTGAGTGATGAGACTATAAATATGAATAAAACATGACCCTCACCCTCAAGGACTCCACAAAGAGTTTTGGTGGAAGATAGAAGTGAATGCATTCCACTATTCTAAATGGTATAATAGAGGACACTGAACATGAACAGGATGGCCATTACACGGGTGATGCCATGCACCTACCTTAGAGGAAGGGAATGGATGAGAGACAAACCCCTGGACAGAAAAGAAGTTTCCCTGAGAGGCTGAACTTAATGAAAGAGTAACGCTTTGACCATAGAGCAAGTAGGAAGAGTATTTTAGGCAAAAATATTTTAGGCAGAGGGTATTTTAACTTCTGTTAGAGCACAGAGGTGAATGACAATTTTAAAAACTCAGAGAAATGAAAGTCATCCAATAGCTTTAGAAAATAAAGTCAACAAATGAATAGGAATGTGACTCATTAAAATGAGGGAAATTAATACTTTTGTACCAGGCTTGAATAAAATACTAAACAAAACCCATAACTTTTGGTTATTAAGCTAAAGTCACATCTCTCTTTCTATTTTCGTGTTTCCTCCTGTGAAGGGAGGGATTTTAATAAGGTATATATTTTGTTCTATTTTGGTTTTCAGAGGACATTGGCAGTTTAACTCCAGCAGGACAGATTCTCCAAACTAGAAGGAAACCTGGATCCATCCTCTCTGTGTGAGGCTGTGGTGGGGAACTCCATAGGGGTATCAATCAACTCCTTTCAATATGCCCTTTGTCTTGGTAGACTGGTAGGAGAACAATTTCAAATGAGAACTGATTAGGAATTTCTAGTGTAGAAAGTCTGTAATGAGAATTCTTGTCTCCAGGGAAATGTCATTGTAATGATAAGTAATGGGGACTGAAATACTATGAATAATTGAAAAACACAGTGAAGAATAATTACATAAAATCTTTTTTCCATAAAATTTTCATTTGAGATCCTTAAAAGCCAGGGGCAGGTAATGAACAAGATAAAATCCAGTTTTTTAATCAAAGAGGGAAAGAAACTCTTCCACGGTTTGATTTTCTACCTGAAAATAGTGAAGCATAAACAGACTTGTGACCATGTGAGCGGACATTCAGATAGCATCTCAGCCCCCTAAACAATGGCTCATTGTCTGCATCCAGATTTTTCTGTTCCCAAATCCTGCTTTTTCCTCCAGCTTCTAAAATATCTTCAACACTCTCAGATGTTAAGGCCAGTGCAGCCTATGGAAGAACCTAGTCAAATATCGGAAGTGTGCAGACAGGAAAGTGTTGCAGTGCGGGTTGGCAAAGCCATTGTAGTGATTTATGGAAGCCCAATTATGTTTAGACTGTAAAACACAATTTGGAAAAGTGGTAACAGATACAATGTAGAGCTTTGTGGTAGGTAAGAAACATCTAGTGGACTGTTGAACTTGTAGTAAATTCAGGGAGACTGATCAGTTGGGGTCAACAAATCCTTACTCTGAATGATTATGTTAATTGTTTCTAGGTAATTCCATCACTTGGAGCTGTCTACATCTCTTCGTGGCAAACTTATATTTTGTGTTTGTAACGAACGAGGAGGTTCATGCTCTGTTCCCGCACACATGCTTCATAATGATTTAGAGATGAGGGGGCTGACAAATAAATTTCATGTCTTTTGTTAGCTCTGATTGATTTATTGATTGATTATGGCTACCTGGACCTGAGTTAAGATGTTTCTGAGGCCAGTTTAAGGCTTACTGAACAGCAAAGATTATTAATGTCCAATGGGGGATCACTGAAGAAAAAGACCTCCTATGCCATGTCCTTGTTACCTCTGGCTTAAAAAACTGGTAGTAAGAGAAGTAGTTCACTGGCAGAGTCCAGGGCTGGCCCAGACATGGAAACAGGCTAGAAGATAGTGTGGGGACATGGCTTATTATGGGGGAGGGGTGAGCACATTTCAAGAGGGTCCCTAAATCAAAGCTAGAAAGAAGATATCTTTTTCCACTGGGGTGGAGGTGGGCAGGAAATATGAGTTTTGGAGTCAGACAGACCAGATTCTTTATTCTATCTCTTCCTAAAGTCTGTTTCTTTGTCCTTAAAGGAAAGCACGGGTAATCATTTTGGAGGAGTTTGTATTTATAATCCCACACAAGATAATGAATGTAGAACATCTTTTCCATTTTGTACAGCACTGACACTGGTACGTACAAATCATCTCATCTCCCTTGCTCTCTATAGCTTCTCCTCTCATAGTCCAAGTGTTCTCAGAGTCTGGTCTGTGGACCCCTGGGTGTCTCTGAGACGTTTGCAAGGGATGTGTGAGGTCAGAATTTATTTTCAGAATAGTGTTGAGACATTATTTGCCTTTGATACTACATTGACATTACTCTGATGATGCAAAAGCAATAATGGGAAAAACAGCCTAGAGCTTTACTATGAATCAAGGCTGTGGCACGGGTCGTTATTGTACTTTTCACCACCATGCACTCTTAGGGTCAAGAAAAAAAAAAGCCAGTTCCCTTAATAATATGCTATATAAGGGCAGTAAAAATCATTAATTTTAATTGATCTCCATCCCTGAGTACACATATTTTTAACAAATTGTGTGAGATAAAATGGGAACCATGTATAAGACACTTCTGCTATAAAACCAGTACAACAATTGTCTGGAGGGAAAGCACCTGTTCTGTTGAGTTGAAAGCTGAACTCACCACCACTTTTTGCCACTGAACACTATTTTTACTTTCAAGAACAACAGATAAACTGTCTAGTCAGAGTTGCATGTTTGGCTGACATTTTCTGATCAATGAACTTAACCAGACTCTTGCTACTCCAAGGGAAACAGCTGACAATAGTGCCAAAGAAAACTTGAGCTTTTGAGTAGAAATTACCATTTTAGAAAACTTGTATCCACCACTGTGAGCCTGACAGCTTCCTACAACTTAGATACCTTTCTGATTAGATCATTGGTGATACGAACAAATAGAGTTGGTTTTATATAATTAAATGTGTCAACATTTAGATTATCTGCCTGAGTGAGCCATATTTCCAGATGACCATTACATAATGTTACAAAGGAAGGAATGGGAAAAGACCATTTGCAGTGTAAGACCAAGAGATTTTAATGTGCCAGTGTGAAAATGGCACCGATAGCATTTCAGATTTCACACCACAACTATTTTTAAAAAATCTGCCATTTGTTGAGTGTTGGTGTAGTATCTAATAAGATTAGCCACAATTACCTGTAAAAGTTATGAAAATGCTCCTCCCTCTTATAGCATACCTGTGAGAGACTGGATTTTCTTCATGTACTTCAAACAAATAACATATGACAGTAGATGCAGTGCAGAAGCGGACATGAGTGTCCAGCTGTTTTTGATTGAGCCAGACCTTAAGATTATCCCAAAAAGGTAACAAAATGCCACACTTCTCACCAAGTGATGCAGTGATAAAGAAATGCAATGAAAAAAGTTTACCGTGGAGGGACGCCTGGGTGGCTCAGTTGGTTGGACGACTGCCTTTGGCTCAGGTCATGATCCCGGAGATCCGGGATCGAGTCCCGCATCAGGCTCCCAGCTCCAAGGGGAGTCTGCTTCTCCCTCTGACCTTCTCCTCGCTCATGTTCTCCCACTGCCTCTCTCTCAAATAAATAAATAAAATCTTAAAAAAAAAAAAAAGTTTACCGTGGAAAGTATGGTTATTTGTCATAAAAAGATGTCATGTTATCATGTATGAGGCTTCTATTTTTAAATTGATGAATATTCTTAGAAATTACTTATTTTAATTTCTAATATGGTAAATAGCGATAGACAAATATTCTTATAAACATAAAGTTCCAATTGGCCCCCATTCATTTTTAAGAGGTAGAGGAGTTCTAAGACCAAAAAGTTTAAGAATACTGTCCTAGTCCCCTACTTCAGCAACTGCTGGGTGTGCCTTGAACCCCTGAGGAGAGCCAGGGATGTCACCATAAGTTCTGGAACTCATCTCCATTCATAGTGAACTTTGACTATTATGCTACTAGGGTGGGTCCCGGGTCAAAATATGCAGGTTCCCATAGTAATCTTGCTTCTTCAGAGTTATTCCGGAACACGGACACATGGGGTTATTTCCATTTTACTTTGTGAGTTCTGAACAAGCCATGGTACAATTTTGCTGACTTGCCTTGAGTGGCCGTCTTCAGTTTTTAATTTATCCCATAATTAAACTGATTCTGCTTCACTATTACTCTGTCATGTCCCTAGATTGCCAGTGCAACTGCTTATTAGCCAAACATGTCACATTTTGTGGAAAATCAGATAGGGAACTAGCATTTGGTTGTGCTTGTTAAAATTCATCTTGGAAACACTTTAAAAAGAAACCCACAAAAGTTTTCTCGAAACCGTCTTTCTGGTTGTCAAATGAAATAGGTGAGCAATTGGGCTTCTATCCTATGAGAGATTCAGAATTTTCTGCTGATTGGCATAGTGTCCTGTCTCAACCTCTGAGCTATTACTCAGGTACTTGGCTGTTCTCTGATGCAAGAATAAGAATCTGCGGTTGAAGTATTTTAACTACCGTACTTGCTGACAAAGATTAAAACGTTTTTAGCCATTAGAAAAATTACTCTGGCTATGGTTTCATTTATGCCAGGAATTATTGAAAGAGGCTTTCGGGCGGGGTGGGGGGGGACTGACAATAACTTTAACCATTGTAATGAACCACAATGACATCAAAGTATTTTTGCAAAATAATTGATACAAATGCTTTTAAAGGTTCTAGCACTGGGATTTGTAGCTGAAACATAAAATTATGTGAAGAACCTTTGTCAGACATCAGTTTAATGCTGCTCATTTGCACTCAGCGTTCAAATGTTACGGATACAATTCCATTGCCACCTATTCGAACTAGCTTTCAGGTATCTGTAGTGCTTAAAGCTAGGTTTCAAGGGGTATTTGAAAGCTGATTTATGTGCATGAAATTGATAAAGTTCAGTTGAAATCATTTGTTAGAATTCTACTTAATTTCAGTTGGTCTAGGGGAATACTGAAACTGAGGAGATGGGTGTGCTGACTTTTGCACAGTCAATTTCAGAAAACTATAATGTAAGCTTCATAAAGGCAAGGACTTTGTCACTCTAGGCTTACCACTTTGCATCCAGCGCTTAGCATACAGTGAAGTAAAGGCTCAAAAAACATTTGGAGACAGGTGGAAAAGATGGAAATAGAAGGGAGCAACAAGCTGACCCAACTAAATCAATGTTAATATGGGTAATTTTAATAACATGAATGGAATTTTAAGGAAATGATCATTTACAGTTGCATAATCTTGTAATAGAATGATTTGATATCTAGGATCCACTTGAAATTGATAATAAATCCAACTTAGTCTGCTGCCCAGCTGACTGGTTTCCTCAAGCCATGCTCAGGGCATTTGTTCCTTCATTCATGGATTATACATTCATTGAGCACCTATGATGTGGCAACATTGATCTAGGGCTGGAGATACAGGGGAATAAAACAGACAAAATCCCTGTGCTCTTGAAGTTTACATTCTAATAGGAGAAAGATAGTGAGGAGTACCCTATTTATAGTATTATTACATATACATTATGGCAGATGGAGACAAGTGCTATGGAGAAAAAAAAATCAAGCAGAAAAGAGGAAATGAGATGTTACAACTTAAAATAGAATGATTAGAGAAGACCTCACTGAGAAGGGTATTTGCCCAAAGATCTGAAGAATACGAGGAAGGGAGTCATGCAGGTATCTGAGAGAAGAGCGTGTCAAGCAGAAAGAATAGCAAGTGCAAAGATCCTGTGGACAGTGTGTCAGACATGTTTAAGCAACCTTGGGTCAGGGGTGTTTGATTGAACAGAAGGTAATTGAAAGGAGAAACAGACAATTCAAAAAATAATAGAGACTTCATTACCCCATCTCAATAGTGGGTAGAACAACCAGAAAAAATTAGCAAGCATTTAGAATACTTAATACTATCAGTCAACTAGACCTGACATCTGTAGAACATTCAAACAATAACAAAAGAGACATCTTCTTGAGTACACATAGAACATTATCCAGGATAGACCATATAGTAGGCCATAAAACAAGGTTCAAAAAATTTAAAATAATTGAAATCATACAAAGTATGTTCTCAGTCCACAGAAGAACACAAGGAAAATTCTGGAAATCATAATCATGTGGAAATTAAAAAACACACCAAAAGTTACCAATTGGTCAAAAAAGAAATCACAACAGAAATTAGAAAATACTTTGAAATGAATGAAAATGAAATATTATGAAACGTATGAGATACCATGAAAGAGTACTTATAGAGAGACTTACAGCTTGAATTCTTTTTTTTTTTTAAAGATTTTATTTATTTATTTGTCAGAGAGAGAGAGAGCATACAGGCAGGCAGAGTCAGAGAGAGAAGCAGGCTCCCTGCCAAGCAAGGAGCCCGATGCGGGACTCGATCCCAGGATGCCGGGATCATGACCTGAGCCGAAGTCAGCCGCTTAACCAACTGAGCCACCCAGGCGTCCCAGCTTGAATTCTTTTTTAAAAATATTGAGGTATAATTGACTTGTAACATTATGTTAGTTTCAGGTGCACAACATAATGATTCAGTCTTTGTATATATTGTGAAATGATCACAAACAGTCTAGTTAACATCTGTCACCATACAGCGTTAAAGATTTTGAAACTACAGGACACCAAAATGAGAAATTACTATGATTGTATGTAATAAAAAGTAAACTTTGCTCTGACATTTGACTGGAAGCTGGGAGAGAAAGAAAGCCTCAAATGCTAGAAACTTCCATTTGCTCATGCCTTCCTCAGTAGTACGCACCCCGTTCTCCATTCTCACTCTCTATACAAACCAGAAGTAAGACAACTTACAAAAATTGTGGAGTCCTTTCTTTATAAAATTCTCTGTGGTGTGACATATTTACTCATCAATCTTTTACCAAGCCTTTAACTATGTGCCTGCTTGATACTGGGACCCATTCCTGAGAGGGGAACAAAGTCTGTGTCTTTAGGGAAATGAGGTATTCTCCAGGGAAACAGATACTAAACTGGTCATTAGATTATTTAACAATAATCTTTTTTTGTACCATGAATGACCCGCCGAGACTATGAGAACATCAGTAACACATAATCCTTGTCTAGAAGATCAGGGAGGACTTGCTAGAGGAGGCTGCATCAAGCTTTAGGAATAAGTGAGAGAACATTCTTGGGACACATGTACTCAAACACATTTTGAATTATTACCTTATTTACGTGATTATGTCCCTACCCTTGAGAAGCAGAGGCTACAAAACTGTGAACAGATTATTTTCACTCAGTAATATATGGTCTAGCAAAAGGATCTACACATTTCTAAGGCTAGGTAGATATTTAAGAATTTGCTATATAAATAACAAATGTTGAATTTTTCAGTATGGTGATATTTTTCCAGCTTGCTAATTGTTTTTTTATTGTGTGTATGTTTAACAATTTGTAAAATAGGTATATATTCTTATTTCTGGTGTGGATGTGGATGTGTATTTCATCATGTTGAAAATGAAATACAGAACCACAAATTAAAGGAAAACCCTCTGGGCCCTAAGTCCAAGATCAGTAAGAAAGCGCTCCTTAGGCCACTAGACTTCTAGACCCATCAACTATGATGGGAGGCAGAGCTGTGTGCGTGAAGTTGTACCACTGCTGTAGCTCCTGAGAGAACAGTCTGGGTGGAATGAAGGGGACGTGCTTTCAGAAGGAGGAGGCAATCCTAGGAACAATCACATATGAATCTTTTCTGGGATTACTGAGAGACTAGGAGTCAATGATGAATGAGGGACTCGTGTTGGACATTTTATGTGAGGTAAATGGAGAAAAGAAGGTCAGGAGATTTCCCTGAGAAGGTAAGGAAACATGAGAAACTTTGAACACACTGGGACATCACCCAAATGTTCTGCCTCATTTACTTTCAAAAACTTTAGTGAAAAACTGATGAAACAATGGCAAGATGTTACTGTTAAAACGAGGCAATGCATATAGGTGGTCATTATTCTAGTCCTTCTGTATGTTCGAAAATTTTTCATTAAAAAAAAAAAATCAGATTCCAAAGTGGATCTCATAAAAGAAGTAAGCAGCTCGTGAGGGAAAGAATAGTCAGTAGTTGGAGCCATTATAGACCATAGAAACCATTTCAAAAATTATCAAAATAATGTGTCTGACAATAAGGTAAGTAAAAAAGGTAAACACCCTCAACGCACACAAAAAAAAAGGGAAAAAAAAGAAATGAAGTACTGATCCATGCTCCATCATGAAAGAACTTCAGAAACTTTATGCTAAGTGAAGAAGACAGACACTAAAGGCCCTATATTGTACGAGTCCATTCATATGAGATGTCCAGAATAGCCAAATCCAGAGACAGCATAAAAAGGATTTTCAGGGGTCACTTAACTAGTACAGGGTTTCCTTTTGGGTTGATGCGGTGCTCTGGTAGTAGATAGTGGTGATGGTCGTACGACACCCCAAATACACTAAATGCAGCTGAATTGTATATTTAAAGGTTTTTTTTTGTATTTTGGGGGTTTGGGGGGTTTTTTTGGCAGAGATCACAAGTGGGCAGAGAGAGAGGAGGAAGCAGGCTCCCTGCTGTGCAGAGAGCCCAATGCGGGGCTTGATCCCAGGACCCTGGGATCATGACCTGAGCCCAAGGCAGAGGCTTTAACCCACTGGGCCACCCAGGTGCCCCTGAATTGTACATTTATTTTTTTTTCTTTGCAGAGAGACGGAGGAGGAAACAGGCTCACTGCTGAGTAGACAGCCCGATGCAGGGCTCAACCCCAGGACCCTGGGATCATGACCTGAGCTGAAGGCAGAGGCTTAGCCCACTGAGCCACCCAGGCGCCCCTGAATTGTACATTTAAATAAACATTGTACTTTTTTAGGGGTGATGGTCGTATAACACCCTGAATACACTAAATGCAGCCAAATTATACATTTAAATAAACATTGTACTTTTAAAAGCTGTTACTCTCAAAAGTTATATATTCAGTCTAACAACATTGCCATTCTTTTTTTTTAAGATTTTATTTATTTATTTGACAGAGAGCGAGAGACGGAACACAAGCAGAAGGAGTATGCGAGAGGGAGAAGCAGGCTTCCCGCTGAGCAGGGAGCCCAATTCGATGCGGGGCTTGATCCCAGGACCCTGGGATCACGACCTGAGCCCCAGGCAAATGCTGAATGACTGAGACACCCAGGCGTCCTCGGCATTGTCATTCTTGAAATATTTTTGAAGCTATTTTTCAAGAAGATTCTAAGGTATAATTTTTTTATGGTGGTGAAATATACACAGCATGAAATTTACCATTTTAAGCATTTGTAAGAGCACAGTTCGGTGGCATTAAGTACATTTACATTGTTGGGCAACCATCACCACCATCCATCTCCAGCATGTTGTCATCCTGCAAAACTGAAACTCTGTCCCCATTGAAACTTCCCATTTCCTCCCTCCCCCCAGCCCCTGCCAGTCACCATTCTGGTCTCTGTCTCTGTGAATTTGACTATTCCCGGTGCCTGGTACAAATAGGATCATACAATATTTGTCCTTTTGTGATCTGGCTTATTTCACTTAGCATGATGTTTTCAAGGTCTATACATGCAGCCACCTATGTAAGAATTTCAGTTCTTTTCATGGCTGAATAATAGCCCATTGAATGGATATACCATTTTTATTTATCCATTCATTAGATGGACATTGGGGTTGCTCCCACCTTTTGACTCATAAATATTGTGGCAATTCACATTGACATACAAGGATCTGTTCAAGTTCCTGTTTTCAGTTCTTTTGGAATTCCACATAGGAGTGGAATTGCTGGGGGTTTTGTTACTTTGTTTAACTTTTGAGGGAACCACCAAACTGTTTTCCACAGCAGCTGTGTCATTTTATGCTCTCACCAGCAATCTATTTTTATATCCTGGCCAACAATTATTTGCCATTTTTTTCTTGGTAGATCCATGCTAAAGATATAAAATGGTATCTCATTGTGGTTTTGGTTTGCATTTCCCTAATGAGTGATGCTGTGGAGATCTTCCCATGGCTTAAATGGTCATGGATATATATCTTAGTTGGAGAAATGTCTATTCAAGTCCTTTGTGTTTTTTAAATTTGGGTTGTTAGTCTTTTTGTTGTTGGGTGGTAAGTGATACATATATATTGGATATATATGATTTGAAAATATTTTCTCCCTTTCCATCCATGGGTTCTTTCATTTTCTTTCTTTCTTATTTTCCCTTTAAGGAAAGGTATATGTATCGCCAGAACAGAAATGGGAAAATTATAAGTGTGTGCAAAGCCTCGTTTCCTGAAATGGATCCTCATTCCATATTCTTTTTAATCCTGCTAACTGCTGCAATGTTATTCCTGCATTTTCAAAATCCAGCCAACATGGATACCTCTGCTACTGTTTTGGCCTTTATGGCTGCTTCCTCTTTCAGGCAAGCTTTCTTCTCCAAGTTCAGTCTTGTTAAAGACTCATTTCCTTTGATGACCTCCTTCTTGCCCTCAGTAACCACCAAGATGCGTCCTGCCACAGGGCAATCATTACATAGCTGATCTTCCCCCAGATCTTGTTCTTGGCAGCATCAACCGTCTTGAACAAGATAGCCACTGGGATCTCATCTTCCTTTTTGAAGTGACCTGGCGATATCAGGATCTTCCTCTCCCAACTTGTAGGGTTGTGTAATGGCACTCTGCAGCTCTAAGTGTAGTGTGGAGCTCTGGTCTTTCTTGTGGTTTGGTGCAAAATCCATTTATTGTCTTCAAATCAAGATTTCTGGTAAATCTTAGAGATGAGGAAACATCTCTTTCAAGTAAACTAAAATAACTTCCCACCGGTCTGTGCAGGCTGCACAAGGCTCCCCATGGCCGCCTACTCCACCTGACCTGCCAGTGCCTCGTGGGAGGTGACAGTGCGGGCATGGTCTATGTCACCAAACACCACCTGTCTTTTCACTTTCTTAATAGTATTTTTAGATGCAGAAAAGTTTAATTTTGATGTGGTCCAGTTTATCTGTTTTTTTTCTTTTGTTGCTTGTACTTTTTGTTTTGTATCTAAGAAACCATTGCTAAATCCCAGGTCACAAAGATTTGCCTTTATGTTTTCTAATACTTGTATAGTTTTAGCTCTTACACTGAGGATTTCAATACATTTTGTGATGATTTTTGCATATGGTATAAGTAAGGAAGAGTCCAATTTCATTTTTTTACATATAACTATCTAATTGTTCAAGCACTATTTGTTGAAGAGAGATTTTTTCCCAAGTATATGATCTTGGCATTCATGTCAAAAGTCAGTTGACAGAAATGTTTGGGCTTATTTTTGGATGCTCAGTTCTATTCCATTGATGAATATGTTTATCCTTACACCAGTACCACACTGTTTTGATCACTGTGGCTTTGTACTATGTTCTGAAGCAGAAAAATCTGAGTCTTTCAACTTTGACCTTATTTTTAATGATTATTTTGGCTATGTAGAGTCCCTTGAAATTTCCTAAGGATTTTAGGATCAACTTGTCAGTTTCTGGAGAAAAAGGCAGTTGGAATTTTGATAAGGATCACACTGCATTTGTAGATCCCTTTGAGAATTTTTGCCGTATTAACAATGTCAAATCTTCCAATCCATGAACACAAGATGGCTTTCCATTTATTTAGGTCTGCTTTTATTTCTTTCAAGAATGTTTTGTAGTTTTGTGGTATGCAAATCTTGAACCTCCATGATAAAATTTATTTCTAAATATTTTATTCTTTTTGATGGTTTTATAAATGAAATTGTTTCCTTACTTTGTCTTTTAGGATTGTTCATTCCTGGCACATAGAAATACATCTAACTTGTATGTTGGTATGGAATCCCATAACTTTGCTGAAGTCATTCATTAGCTTGAAACGTTTTTGTGTGGATTCTTTATGAGATACTATATAAAAGATGATGTCATCTATGAGTAGTTTTACTTGCTCCTTTCCTGTTTGGAAGCCTTTATTTCTTTTCCTTGTCGCATTCCTTTGGCTAAGACTTTTAGTGCAGTGTTGAGTAGAAGATGGGGAAAGTGGGCAATTTTGTCTTGCTCCTGATCACAGGGGGAATCTTTGTGTATAATGTTAGCTGAGGGTTTTCTAAAGTGTCCTTTACTGTGTTGAGGAAGTTGTCTTCTATTTCTACTTTCATGAGTGCTTGTATCATGAAAGTATGCTGAATAGTGTTGAATACTTTTTGTTTGTCAATTGAGATAATCATGAAGTTTTTCCCCCTTTATTGTATTTATGTGCTGTATTTTATTGATTCATTTTCAAATGTTGAACCACTCTTGCAATCCTGGGATGGATGAAATCCAGGACTCTGTTTGAATTCTGCTTACTAGTAGTTTGTTGAGTTTTTGAATCTATATTTATAAAGGGTACTGGTCTGTAGTTTCCTTTTCTTGTGATATCCCTGTGTGGCTTTGGTATTAGGGTAATGCTACCTGATAAAAAGGATAAGCAGGTGTTCTATTCTGTATATTTTTTGGAATACTTTGGGAAGGATTGGTGTTAATTCTTTTTTAAATACTTGGTAGAATTCGCCAGTGAAACAAGCCATCTGTTCCTGGCCTTTTCTTTTTGGGAAACCTCTTAAATACTGATCAACTCTCTTCACTTGTTATAGATATGTTAAGATTTTCTATTTCTTCTTGAGTCAGTTTTGGTAGTTTCATCTGGGTTCTCTACTTTACTAGAGTCTAATTGTTCATAATATTTTTTTAGTAGTTTCAGAGGCAGAATTTAATGATTCATCAGTTGCATATAATACCCAGTGCTCATTACATCGAGTGTTCTCCTTAATGCCCATCACCCAGTTACCCCATCCCCCACCCACCTCCCCTCCAACAGCCCTCAGTTTGCTTCCTAGAGTTCGGAGTCCCTTATGGTTTGCCTCTTTCTCAATTTTCATCTTATTTTATTTTTCCTTCCCTTCCCCTATGCTCATTTGTTTTGTTTCTTAAATTCCACATATTAGTGAAATCATATGGTATTTGTCTTTCTCTGACTGATTTATTTCACTTAGCATAAAACCCTCTAGTTCTAACCAGGTTTTTGCAAATGGCAAGGTTTCATTCTTTTTGATGGCTGAGTAATATTCCATTATATATATATATCTCTCTCACATCTGTTTTATCCATTTATCTGTTGATGGACACCTGGGCTCTTTCCATAGTTTGGCTATTGTGGGCATTGCTGCTATAAACATTGGGGTGCAGGTGCCCCTTTGAATCACTATGTTGGTATCCTTTGGATTAATACCCAGTAGTACAATTGCTGAGTCCTAGGGTAGCTCTATTTTTAACTTTTTGAGGAACCTCCATACTATTTCCCAGAGTGGCTGTTCATAGTATTTTCTAATCCTTTTTATTCCTGCAGTGTCAGCAGTTAGGTCCCCACTTTCATTTCTGATTTTAGTAATCTGAGTCTGCTCTCTTTTTCTCTTGGTCTTCTGGCTTAAGAATTTGTCAGTTTTGTTGAACTGTTTTCAAAGAACTAGGCTTTGGTTTCCTTGATTCTTCCTGTTGTTTTTCTATTTTTCATTTGGTTTATCTCCACTCTAATCATTATTATTTCCTTTCTCCTTCCAGATTTTTTTTTTTTTGACAGACAGATATCACAAGCAGGCACAGAGGCAGGCAGAAAGAGAGAGTCTCAGCAGGGAGCCCAACGCAGGGCTTGATCCCAGGACCCTGGGATCATGACCTGAGCCGAAGGCAGAGGCTTTAACCCACTGATAAGATACTTTGTTTGATTTTAACCTTTTAAAATTCATTAAGACTTCTTTTGTGGCTTAACATGTAGTCTACTCTGGAGAAATTTTTATGTACACTTGAGAAGAATGTGTATTCTACTATTTTTGAATGGAGTGTTCTATGTATGTCGGTTGTTCTGGCTGGCTTATAGCATTGTTCAAGTCTTCTATTTCATTGATGATCTTTTGTCTAGTTGTTCTATCCATTATTCATTTTCAACCTATTTGAGTCTTTAGATACAGAATAAGTATCTTGTAGAGAATATATAGCTGAATCATTTTAAAATTTAATTAATTTAATTATGTCAATGTCTATCTTCTTACTAGAGAGTTTAATACATTTCATTTAATGTGATTATTGATAAGAAAGTACTGACTCTGGCCATTTTGCTATTTGCTTTCTATATGTCTAATACCATTTTTGCTCCTCAATGCCTCATTCATGCTTTCTTTTGTGTTTAACTTTTTCGTATTGCACTGTTTCGTTTCTCTTCTCATTTCTTCCTTATATACATTTTAGTTATTTTCCTAGTCATTACCCTGGCTGTTAATTGTTAACAATTACTATTATTTATAAGAATCTGGTTTGAATATATGCTAAGTTAGTTTCAATAACTTCACTCCTGGGGTGCCTGGGTGATGTAGTTGGTTGAGAGTCAGACTCTTGGTTTTGGCTCAGGTTGTGCTCTCAGAGTCATGAGATCGGACCCCATGTCAGGTGGCATATGGAGACTGCTTGAGATTCTCCTTTACTCTCTGTTGCTCCCGCTCATGCTCTCTCTCTATTTAAAATAAGTAAATAAATCTTAAAAAAAAAAAAACAACTTTGCTCCTATGTAACTCCATATATGTTATGTCCCCCTTTTATGTTGCTATTGTCACAAATGATATCTTTCTATATTATGTGTGGATTAAAATAGATAAACAACTATTTTTATGCATGTGTCTTTTATCATATATGAAAAAGAAAAACCAAGAAGTTACAAACCAAAAATATAATAATGCTGGCTTTAGCATATATTTATATAGTTACCTTTACTGGTGTTCTTTACATCTTTATAAGCTGCAGGTTACTGTGTATTGTCCTTTTATTTTAGCCTAAAAGACTCACTTTAGCATTTCTTGTAGAGCTGGTCTACTACTGACAAATTTCCTCAGTTTTTGTTGATCTGGGAATATCTTAATTTCTATTTAATTTTTGAAGAATGGTTTTGTCAAATATAGAACTCTTGGTTGACAGTTTTTCTCTTTCAGTACTTTAAGTTTGTCATCCATTGTCTCTGGCCTCCATAGTTTCTCATGAGAAATCAGCTATTAATTTTATTGATAATCCCTTGTACCTGAGGAGTTGTCTCTTTCTTGCTGTTTTCAAGATTCTTAGTCCTGGGCTTTTGATAACTTGGTTATGATGTGTCTTAGTATGTATCTCTTGGATTTTATGTTACTTGGAGTTCATTGAGTTTCTTAGGTGAGAGCTTCATGTCTCATCAAATTTGGGAGCCTTGGCCATTATTTCTTCAGATTTTCTTTCTGATCCTTTTTCTTCTTAGCTTCTGGGAATACCTATTCTGTGTATATTGGTATGTTCGATGGTATTCCACAGGTCTCATGGACTCTGTCCATTTTTTTCATTCTTTTTTCCTTATGCTCCTCAGGCTGGATTATCTCATATTTACTGTTTCTTTCTTCTGCCTACTCAGATCTGCTTTTGAAACTCTCTAGTTGGTTGGTTTTTTTTTTCCTCTAGTTGGTTTTTCATTTCAGTGATTGTACTCTTCAACTACAGAATTTTTGTTTGTTTGTTTGTTTTTGTAATTTCTGTGTCTTTATTAATATTTTCCATTTGGTGAGACATCATCCTCCTAGTTCCCCCCCCCCCAATGGTTTCTTTAGCCATTTGAGTATATTTAAGACAGTTCATTTAAATTCTGTATGTTAAATCCAATGTCTGGGCTTCCTCAAGAACTATTAATTTCTTTCTTCCTATGAATGGTTCTTTCTTTCTTTTGCATGTAATTTTATAATCTTTCATTGAAAACTTGATATTTGGAACGTTATGATATGGCAACTTTAGAAATCACTCCACCCTCCATGATATGAATACCATCAAACATACCAATATACACAGAATCCCCAGAATCCCCAGAAGGTAAGAAGAAAAAGGATCAGAAAGAACATTTGAAGAAATAAGGTCCAAGACTCCCAAATTTGATGAGAGACATGAAGCTCTCATCCAAGAAGCTCAGTGAACTCCCAAGTAATATAAAATCTAAGAGATACACATTAAGACATAACTGAGCTGTTACTGTTTATTGTGACTATTGTTGCTTGTTTTTTAAAATGACTTTTCTGAACTAATTTTTAAACTATATTTTTTGTTCTGTGTAGCCACTTACGTTTCTATTCCATTAGCTTACTAGTGAGCTAGTGGTTAGGCAAAGATTTCTTTTAATGCCTGGAGCCAAACAACAACAACAACAACACTAAAAACTCTTATTTAGTCTTTTCAGAACCCTATCCTATAATGTCTAAGGTGCCTTGACGCCTTGGTGATACAGACTGACAAAAGGCTTTTCACACTCAAAGTGCTTTCAGTTCTCCTGGAATAAGTAAATCCAGGAAAACCTGGCAGCGGGACACTTGGTGAGCCTTTTCAGAGAGTTGGAGTACAGAATACAGCACTGAACAGGGGCCTTACGATGGCAAATGTCTATGTGAGCATAACAGAAAACTCAGAAAAGAATCTATCTCTTCCTTTTACTTAACTATTTTTGAAGACCTCTGTTTGATATCTTGGAAACAACTTATGCTTCACCTGCCTATAGCATTTGGTGAGAAAGAATCAGGATGGGCTATTCATTTGTCCTCAGTGTCTTGACATTTTTCAGATACAG